>JBBPOJ010000529.1:0-24948 GCA_038091395.1 Leccinum rimulosum
GTATACAAAGTTAAAATTCTACAGGATTTTTACTGCTTTTAAAGCCGCAGTCGAACTTTTCGTCGGTGGCGCATCGGCAGCCCAATTTAGCAGCCTTTTTTCACGCCAATGCCTGCGGTGTTACTAAGTATATGCTCTCTCGGCGCGTCCTTCCGCCGAGTCCTACTAGTACATAGTCTAGATCACTGCCATCCATGATTGATGATCCACAATCTTGGCCTCGCCTCGTTGTATAGAAAAGAAGCTGCCTGAGGAATTCCTTGTGGATTTCGCATATTTCTAGTACGCAAAACTCATTTGCGTGTAGTTAGGCATCTGACTCCGACGTGACCTGTCAAACCATCACAAAAGATTTTTGTTTCGCATCAATTCGGACCAGAGTATCAAACACGGGTGAAAATGCGGTATGTATTTGGAAACTTGGTTTATTATCGGGCCCAAACGGTTTTCGTTTAGCTTATCTCGTCCTGCTGATCATGACCCTCTCGTCTCGGATAGAGACATACAAACTCGACTACGCCTTTGCCTCACTCTTACTTTACGATCACATTCTTTGCATCGGAGCAGAGGTACGTCTAATTCAGTGGAAATCTTCCTTCAAACCATGCATTGAGTTTTGCTGCAAGGTCGAATACTTTTGGACTGGACCATGGTCGCTCTCCCGGTTTCTCTACCTTTCTGTCAGCGTTTTTACTTGCATTTCTTACCTTTGACTGAGTTCTTGGATTAGATCAGGTACATGACCCTCGGATTTGCCTTGTAAGCCAGCTTCGATGCATGTTGTGTGCCGGTCTGACGATTCGGTTGTTTTAGGTTCTCGATGGCTAGTAAGCCGCTCACGCTGTGTATTGTCCTGGTTGACTCACATCTCGAAGCTCAGAAATGGACCGTCGGCGGGGTGAGTGGGCTAAGTTGAGCTTATGATTTGACGTTTATCAACCAAACAGTTCCACGAGACGTAGGTCGTCATATCAACGTATAGTGCGCCCAAACCACATCACATTCCGCCAGATTTTTCATAGTCAAGTTTTTTGTCTTTATTTTTCCCATCAACACTCTCTGTCAATGTATGTCACACTTTCCCGAGAGTATCAGTGGAAATTGACCGTGGTTCTTATAGTGGTCATCACCCTTCGCGTTTGGTATCTGTTCTCCCGTAATCTGGTTGTCAAGATATCAGTTATGGCCCTTTTATTTACAAGCACCATTTCTACTGTTCTGCTGCTTGCGATGATGCGGGGCATGATACGGGATTCCTTTCTCAATCCGCTCGTCCCTTTGCCGTCCACGATCGCGTGGCTCTATGTGCCTTCACTTGTGATTCATACTATCCTTTTCGCGCTCAAGATCTATCGCTTCCTCACGAGTTCCGTGAGGATGCAAACCGATTCGTTCTTGTATCGCATTCTGAAAGAGTGCGTCTCACATGATTTGAGTCATATACTCGTCTTGATCTCATGGTGATTTCGTACAGAGGCATGTTGATGTATGCTTGTGCATCAGGTAAAGCTCATTTTCTTTTTATGTTCAAGTATCGTGCGTGCATACTAAAACCAAGCCTCAGTGTCCTTGCTTTTCGGAGTGGTGTGTCTGGTGATGGTAGAACCATCACAACTCGCCGTAAGTCTCTCCGGACCGGTCATGATCACTACAAATGTACTAAAGCGACATGTGTTACAACCACCAAAAGCTACGAGAGCCAGCGGTAGCAGGAATGTATGGTTTCTACACATTAACTCATCACTCCGACCTGGCCATAGCTAACGCTCATTATCACGTTTTTCAGTCCTATTCTGACCATGATCGTCATATCTGTATGCCGGGCCATGCTCAGCATACGTTCCGTGGCCGCGACTTCACATGTAGATCCGGAGTGGTTGCTCAATCATGCAGAACTCAGTCGGGTGCATTGGAGACGGGGGAACGCGGTCGGCGAGATCGTCGTCGAGGTCCCCTGAGGGCGACTCGGAGCCTCCCAACGCCCGCGTCCCGCTCAATCCCAAGTTTCATGATCTATGCCCAATCTGACCGGCAGTGATGTTGCGAAGAAGTAAAATGATGGGTTTGTTTGACGACAATGTTCATCTTCCCCATTGTTCTGTGTATTCTTTATGTAGTGTACCTTTGTAGCCACTTCGATCTTCTTCTAAAAAAATAGCATTTGCCTCAGGCAAGCATAAATACTCCAACCTACAACTGAATTCACGCTGCGAGTCTGATCCATGGGGTCAAAAGACTGTGTAGCTGTCGACGACGTCGAGTGAGGCACCCATCTGCGAGACTGCGAGAGTGACTTCACAGTGTCCAATTGAATCAAACCACGTGGATGGTACCGTATACAGGACGTTATAGATCTGGGTCGATGGGAAACTCTCTCGCTTCCTAGCCTCCTCCGAGTCGGAGTTAAGCCTCACTGAATTTAAGTAAACACTGCCAATAAGTTGCTCGCCGGCCTTTAAATTTTGCCGTGTCAATGGGAGAAACGAGCACAGTGCACACCGCCACTTAGATTGCACCCATTAATCGCTCAGCTTGGCCCAAGTTGCTGTGTGTTCTCGACAGGATCTTCATTAGCCTGCTAATGCATAATAATGTGCAAGTCAAGCTCTAAACGGGCCCACTGGGGGTTCGTACGCGGTATGTATCACTTGAAACCCCTACTTGTACTAGTCGGCTTCCCACAATCACAATCACTGGCATCCTCACATGCACAGTATGATGCTTGTGCTATGTATATATACATACGATTGCGCCGGCGCTCCATAACGCTTCGGATCCATGATGATCAAGATTCGACAGGCAGTGCGCCACGCGCCATCCCCGGGTTAAATATGTATCGCCGTCACCACCCATCACAGGTATAAGTACTATACTAGTCCCACCACAATGCCACCACCACCACGATGTCCATGGCCACCCTCGTCCGCGTGCCGCTCACTCTCGCTGCCGCGCTCGCCTTCCATGCTTCCTTGTCTCCTCCCACCGCTCCGGCACCGCCGATATCTAGTCTGCGCCAGCCCGGAGATAGACGGACCGTCCGCGCCGCAGCTCGTTTCATTGCCGTTCTGCTCACCAAGGTCCGTTTACCCACCCACGCCCACGCCCACGCCCGTGCCCCTTGCCCTGTGCTAATAGGCCTCGTACTCACCACCCGGATTTCTAGGGCCTCTACTGGACTTCGGCGCTCACCGACACGTTCGTCCTGCTCGCACCCCACGTCCCCTCCTCCCTCCCTCGCATTCCCATCCCCACCAGAGGCGCTCCTCGCATGGATCAAGAACCCAACGAACCTGAGCCTGGACTCCAGCTTGCTCTCTTCACTCACCCTACCCAGTAGCATCACCTCCGCGGCCATAGCAGGAACAACCCTCGCCATCATAGGCGCATTCCTCCGCCTCGCAGCCTATGACGCCCTCGGCCAGTTCTACGCCTGCCCAAACCCCGGGCCCAACGCGTGCGAACCTCCTGCTCTGAATCGTGGAAAAGGACACGCACACGCGCTCATCGTGACTGGACCCTACGCTTTCGTCCGGCATCCTGGCTATGCCGGGCTCGTCCTATGTACGACGGGCCTCGCCCTGTCCCATTTCGGCAGCTCGTCTGGAACGTGGCCTTGGCCTTTGTCTTGGGCGAGCGCATGTATCAGCAGTGAGCCAGCGCTTTTAGCAGCAAACGTGAGCGCTGGGGTGCGCTCGGTAGCGCTCACATGTGCCGTCTTGATCACCGTCGCAGCCTTGCGGAGGATCGCAGGGGAGGAGCGGGCGTTGAGAACACGATTCAAGGGAGAGTGGGAGGCTTGGACGCGCGTGGTTCGGTATAAGCTCGTTCCGGGAATATATTGAGGATGCTGGTCCTACTAAGGGTACCATCGAACGCAGACGAGAGGCAAGGAGGAAATTGCAAACGGATTTAAAAACAAGACGGGTATACGATTATAAGAAAAAGTCCACTCAATAGGTCGAATGAACCAGCCAACGGCACATGAAAAGATGAACGATAGATGAAAGATGCAGCCGTTCGCCAAGTGTTTACCTGCCTCGCGCTTTATCAGCGCAGGCTCGTGAACAATAGGGACCTAGTCCTCTGGCTCTTGGCTTCGACCGACAGTGCTGTACGAGAACATCAGTTGCAGTTGGTGTAGTGAAAGCCGAGGAACCGTGAGCGATGGACGTTCACTGACCTTGCATATCGCCGCAGCATTGTCGGCACACCTGCGACTGCAGTACTTGGACCGTTGATAAGGTGGCTTGGCCCGGCAGAACTAAATAAACGCGCCGAAGGAACGTGAGCGCCAAATTACCGTTATGATGGGTGCACGTCTGGCGTACCTCGCACACCCTATGCGTCCGTGGTGCTTGATGCCTGTTCGTGGCTGTGTGGCCATTGGCCCGGTGGCTCTGATAATTCTGAGTCGAAGTCGGCGGTGGCGTTGGTGTGGCCGAATCCTCGTCAGGCTCATTCACTGTCAGAGCGGCGTTCATCAGTGATCATGAGCATTGTCGTCGCACACCGAAACGAATTGGAAAGATTCGAGCAACACAAAAGAATGGAACGCACTCAGCTCGTCACGCAAGCGCATGAGAGCCTTGCCTAATTCGTTCCTTCCCGTGCCGTCCGCGCCGATTCCCCAAAACCAGTCTCGTGGCGAATCCTGTTTGACGCACAAATGTCTTCTGTAAGGATTTTGCTGGGTATGGTAGAACGCAGACGAGGCGGACGTACCTCGACGAGTTCTGTGTCGCCAGTGTCGAGGAGCAGCTGGTTCAGATGTTGGTGTTGGGTGAACTTGAGCTTCAGTACCGTTCCCATCTAGAAGGAGCAGTCGGGGTAGATGGGAAACGTTAGACGCATGCGCTGAAAGAGGTCCGACAAAAAGATGTCGAGGAAGACGCACCTTGGAGACGTGGACTTGAGACCAGTCGGATCGGATCGCCGTCTTGTGTCGGTGCGCCTCGTCAAAGGCAATCGTCGGTTTCGGACCACACGTTCGAATGCGCTCTGCGATTTGCGGATGCCCGTCGAGGAACTGTTACAAAGGCCCCATCGCGTCAGTAGGGACTCAACACCTCGTCCTCACCACACCACGCAATCAAGTGGACGCGAGAAAAAAAGGAAAGAAAGGGAAGGCCTCACCTTGAACGCTTGAAAGAGATGTTCGCTCGTCGGATAAGTTTTACCCTCGTACACCACCTCATGCGGGGAAAAGTTTGTAAACTCGTAATAGGGCTTGTGTTTGTCGTAAAACAGGATCTTTGGACGTGCGTGCGCGTGGGCCCAGCCTCCCGACGAGATGACGATGTGGGTGTCGCCCGCGTCCCAGCATCGCGTGCAAGGTGTGAAGACGGAATGAACGAGACCCATTTTAACAAGCGCGTCCGGTCCAGGAGTGTGAGTGAACCTGAAGGAACAGGGTTTAGACGAAGGGATCCGAGGAATGGAAGAGAGAAGGCTCTAATGGCGGGGAAGCGGCGGCGCTGGGACGCACTGCTTCTCATTTTGTTTATTGCGAGCCTGAAAATGAGGTCAGGGCGTGGTCCGGGGTTCAAGTTGGCGTTGAATTCAAGGTTTAAATTCGTAAAAGGTTAGTACATATGTATGTCGTTAGCAACCTAAACGTTATGTTACATAAAGACTTTGCCGTCGTCGTGCCATTTTTTCGAGGGCACATACATACTTGGCGCACTGGTGTCGTCTCAGTCTCAGATAGGCTTCAGAAAGTACTTGCTTGTAGATCCAATCTATAGTAATCATATATTTTACCTTCCAAGTTCTCCGATGGATTCTCCTGATAATCTGAGTCGGCAGCGAATTTGCAAGGGAGTAGTATATACCGCACTATCTTAGAATCACTACTCAACACTCGTACTAACATTGTATCAGATAATCTGTCCTGTGCGGTTGTAAGCCAACTAGTTACCCCGTACAACTTCAACCACTGTCATTTTCCCACGCTACTTGCAGAATGTCGAATCTTCGGACTTGGGGTGAGAGAGTCAGTGTAAACATTCCTTCGACGATGCATCTCACAAAGTGTGCTTGGAGTGTGCGTCGTGCGAGTGTTTGTTAGATTTCCATCGATTCGCATTGTTTCGCAAAGATTTGTCGGAGACATTGACATGACACGGTTGTTCCCACGACCTAAGTTCAAACCTCTTCCACAACCAAGTAGTACGGTCGCGGATTAGAACTCGACATAAGTACTACTATGGCCACGAGAACCCCTCTGACCGCCCGCCCGCTGGACCTGGTCTACTTTACCTTTTTTCTGGTGAGTTTCATCGTACCTAAACGATCTATCAATAGTGCTCTAAGTTCTAACTGTCCCGACCGGTTTTGCAGATCCACCTGCCCGCGTCTCTATTGCTCGACTGTCAACCTCTATACCCTCCCGGCCTTGTTCCCAGTTTCATCAGCCAGCTTCCGCAAATGTATACCAATTTGTCAGCTGACCCACTGGTTAGTAGCCTCATGGGCTTCGGGGGGGAGAGCAACGACATTTTGTGGTTCAAGACATTCATTTTCATCGAGGCGTGAGTACTCCCTTTTTGTCTTCACTGGAAGAGGAAGACTATCTCACTGACCCACGGGATGGCAGGTTTTTCCAGGTGCCCGTATTCATCCTTGGCATGAGAGGCCTTTGGAAAGGCACGTATCCACGCGTGCCTACACACCCACTTACGCGTTGCTGACGATGCCTTTTTACAGACTCGCGCTCCATCTACATTCTGCTGCTCATCTATGGAGCCTCAACGGCGACAACCGTGCTGCCCTGTCTGGCTGTCCTGCTCTCGACGCCCATTACAAGTGCGGACACCATCGCTGCAGGCGTGCCATCCGTCTCCGCATCCCAGCAGATTCTGCTGCTCTCGAGTTACGTGCCGTTCTTTCTGCTCCCCGCGTTCATGACCTTCGACATGGCAACGAGGATAGCGAGGCTCATGCGCGCCGGTGCAGCTGCAGCGACAGAAAGGAAATCGCGGTAGTGGAGGAGAAGGCGCTCGTGTAAATGCTGTCTAAACCTGTTAATTGCTGGCTCGTGTTCGACCCTGCAAAAAAGTATCTATGACATTATGCTTGACATTCATTCTCATTCGACGCTAGTTTCCTTCCGACTGGTTGGAGCTCAGCCAGGTAGGATTTGGACTCATGATCAGACGTGAGGCCTGAGGCCCGGGCTTTGAAGATACTGCAGCAAAAGCTACCGTCTGAGAGAGTATTGGAGAGATCGCTGGCCCGCCCAGTGCTACCAAGCGCCCTCAGCACTCGCATGTATATCCAAAGAACGACAGGAAAAAGCTCAAAGATGACATTACGTACAAGTTGTAGCGCTTCATGGCAACGGACTACAATTTCAGACGTAACCATCCCAGCAAAGGTCCCCGTCCTCAAAACTAAAAACTTGCCCAAAATAATTCATATAGTCAAGACCACCGAGACTACAGACAAAAACGGGATTGAGATCTAGTGCTTACGGCGACAGGGAGTCAGACGAATGGGTGAGTGCCGGACGATGGCCTTCGGCCATCGTCCTTTGTCTATGTGCGAAGAGACACGATCGGGCAGGTAAGGAAGCAGTGGGTAGCGGTTGCGAGCCTGCGAAGGGGGCTGCCGGTACCCCAACCGAGTCCGTTTAGGATCCAGCTTACCAATCTTAAGCCCTATCGAGGGAGTCTGAACAGTTTCTATCCACGATTCAGGGCAGCACCGCCATGCGAGGGGGTAAATCGGTCGACCGATTTCGACCAATCAGATCGATTTGACCGATTTTCGAACTCCAGCCACCTTTATTCGAGGTCCGCCCGGCCGTGACCGAGTCGCGACCTTTCCGTCACCTGACACGCTGCCCGTGGCGTGTGTGGCGGTGACGAGTGGCAGTGTCTCGCGAGGGGAATTTTCGCTAAGGTCGAAAGGGGGTCAGTGCGCGGGCGTAGGGAAAAAATAAACGGTCAGTAGGTCATCTGTGATGACGTGTATTCGACGCCGACGAGTGCCGGCCCGGGTGAGGTGGATATAATTACTTACGAGGGCTGGGTCGCGTGCATGAACGACTGCACAACATGCACAATTGTGCACGTTGTGTGGTCGCTCCTGCACGCTGACGAGGGCAGCAAGCGATGTGGGTGTAGTACGGGTGCGGGTGTGCGATGAATGGTGGTGACAACGCCGAGCGCCGCGGCCGGGGCTGTGTGTGGAGGAATGACCGCAGAATGCACACGATTGTGTGTATTCTGCAGACGTTCCTGCATGCTGACGAGAGGGTAACGGCGGGGTAAGGACATCGCCGTCTTGGGGACACAGATGGTGACTAGGGTATGGGCGATGACCGAGGCACTGGAAGAGGACGGCAAGGAAAGCGCAGACAAGGTCGGGTGAGGTCATCGTCGAGCGAGGGGACGGGGGTTGAAACGTTGATGGGTGAAAAGCAACGGGGGCGGCGTGTAGGAGTGACTACACAACGTGCACAATCGTGCACGTTGTGTGGTCGTTTCTGCACGCTGGGGCGAGAGGACAGGGGGGGATGGGACAGGGATGGGAGTTGAAGGTGAGGATGGTGGCGGGGGTAACTTGTAAGGACGACGACAGCGCCGTCGTCATCTCGTTCCTGTCTTTGTCTTCATTGACCTTGTCTTCATCGTCACATCGGGGTGGCACGCCGTTGTACGCTTCCGTGTGGGCAAGGGATAGGGAGAGAGTGGGGGAGTTGACGAGGAGAGAAAGAATGAGAGAGTGGGGTGACAACGCGTGGCGACCGTCATGTGCTCTCGGCGGAACGAGGGCGCATGGCAGTCGCAACGCGCTGTCCTCGATGAACCCGACAATCGTCGTGCACACCTTCGGTGGGTTCGCCGAGTTCCGAAGGGCTACCCCTTCGGGTCTTCCCGCCTCGCCTTCCGGATTGGGAACCCCTTCGCATGACCAATCTGCCGTGTCATCCACTGCAACACCCGCACGGCCCTGGCAATGCTTTTGCTTCACTATCTCAGGTGCGCGTTATCTAACCTGCATATATCCTTGTATTTTATACCCTTCCATCCAGTTATGTCGCCGCTTTAGCTGCTTTCGTGTTCGTGACCCTTTCTCTCGGTTGGTCATGCTCCTCGTTCGACGGCTCCCTGTTCTCCTGACCGGGTTCAAGCTAGTGGATTGCTCTACGTCTCGGAACTAATTGAAGAACATTCTCGTGTCGCTAAGCTAGTTGGCCAGAGAGGAACCTATGTCCGAACTCTTTTCTCTCCTCCATCCAACTCTGCCCTCACCCCGTGACCTTTTAGGCTGTCATTGCTTTGCAAGTGTTGCTTTATTTCACCGACTCTCTCCCATTGCTGCAGACAGCATTCTCGATCCTCTGCCACATAGTATATCTGCAAAACTTTTCGAGTCGATGGCCTCTCATCTCGCTTTCTTCTGCTTCGTTCATTGCTTCGTGTACGATGGCCATCGCGAATCACTTTCTGTGGTTCATGTTTTTCTCTCGCCTCGCTCGCGACGCCAGACAGGGCTATAGGTATCGGAATCCGGATCCTCATGTGCCCGGTTTCACAGACATGTCAACTTTCTTCGCCATCTGTGTTTGGCTTGTTCCCCTGTTCTTATTCTTGAGCTTGAGCGCCAATGACAATGCTCTTCCCACTTCGTCAGGTAATTTCTCATTTCCGTTACCTGATTCCCAACTTAAGAGCACGCTTTCAGGTACTGGTGATCCATCTCCCGGTTCTCGGCCCTCCAAATCTTCACTGTTCAAATCCATGTTTTCTGTCTTTTCCAAGGACAAGTCAAAATCAACAGGATTGATCGCGCCATCTTCGGTTCCGTCTCCTACATATCCGTTAATGACACCTTCGACGCCACCTTCGCCATTCCTTTCACCTCCACCACGGAGCCCGACAGTGTCAAGCCGCGTCTCTCAGCAGGAAGTTGACTCTACATATTTTTCTCAGCGCCGCTTATCCCGACGGTCGTCCGAAGGTTTTAGAGGGGTGGCAAACGTCAATATCTCGCTGTCGTCTAGACGGATTGTGAAATCTGGACGTGACGGGCCTGCCACCGAATGAATTGTACCTCATTGAGATACTTGCATTGGTTATGAGCTTGTGTTGGTAGATTATGTTGTTTCACGCACTAGTACTACACGTCGGGCAGATCTGGTTTGAAATGCAAACGTGTGACCACACTGCATCGATTTGATTACTTACGAGCTCCATGCATCTCCATCTTGGACACAATCCTCGGACGCTCTTTCTCTTGACGGACTCTCATGATCAGAGGTTAGGACGCCCCAGCAGGGCGCTTGTATTTCGCACGGCGGAAGCCAATGCCAGTCAAGTCGTGGTTGAATTTCGCCCCAGTAACGAGGTAAACCTTAATGGTACCGTCAAATTGACACGCCGGAACGTGAAAGGATGTCTGGGACTCATTTCGGTCGAAAATGGCGCGTAGAGTCATCGTCGTATCGCTGGCATGCACTCACCGCAGAGTTAGACGTATTCCTGGCAGTGATCACTTCCGCCACAGAGATAGGCGACACTCGTCCATCGCAGTCACTTCCGGAGAAAGCTGCAAGGATCCATGACGTCCGGTTCTATTGTCTGACATCGTCCTCTTGGGACGATCTCTCCTCTTCCGATGACTCGCTCGTTAATCCGGAGAACCTGGATACAACATCAACATCGAACAGGGAAGCATATTCACAGACGAATGCAGTCTTTGAACATCCGTGCATGCCACTCACCAAGATCTTGTCTTCTGGTTCCTTTTACTATGCCCTGGATCCTTCGTGGGACTTGTCGACACGGCTCGCCGTCCGGTTGTCTCGAGATAGTCGGATCCAACATGACATCGGGGTCTTTGACGAACGATTCATCTGGAACGAATACATCATTCGAAGTCTACTTGATTTTCGGGAGAAACTCGATCCACACGAACGCCAAGATCTTGATCGATGTCAATTCATCGTGCGCAATGCTACTCGATGTCTTTTCAATGACACGTCAATCATAACTATGCTTTTAGATTCTTGCCATACAGGGGTACGTGGGGGTGTTTACTATGGCCCTTCCAGCGCCACCTATCAACGGTACCCCCGTGATTGCCACTTTGTCGTTGATATCACGCCTCGGGTGGAAGAGAGCAGGCACCCGCTTCAATACCCGAGGCGTTGATGACGACGGTAATACCGCAAATTTTGTAGAGGCAAGTGTACAAACAATACGTTCATTTGGCCTGTTTTTGAGCGAGAGTCGCAGACGGAAACGATATTGAGCACAGACCAGCACTCCGTGAGTTACACACAAGTTCGAGGAAGTGTTCCCCGTGCGCTATTTCTTCCCTTGTGTCCTTCTTCACCTTACTTTGAATATAGTATTTTGGGAACAACAAGGAATACAAACGTTCGGTCAACGCATTCAAGTAACTCGTCCACAAGCATCACAGCCTGCGTTCGAGCGCCATTTCGCACATCTCATGGAGGAGTATGGGGCGACGCATGCAATTAATCTTCTCGGCACAAAGGAGAATGAAGCTATTCTCACGGCAGCGTACGCAAAACATCTGAGCCAAGCTAGAGGAATCTGGGGCGACCAGCTCGGCATCACACACTATGACTTCCACAATGCTGTCAGAGTTGGCGGTCATGATAGCATTATAAGGGAACTTGGGTAAGCTCGTTTGCCTCGTCGCTTGCTCATATTCTTATGATCCGAAAGGCACATGGAAGACATTGCTGATCACATGGATCGCTTCGGATTCACCTTGATCGACGCCTCGACCAGTGAAAGAATTACAGAACAACAAGGAGCATTCAGGACAAATTGTTTGGATTGGTACCGCGGATTCCGATGCTATCGATTTGTCGTTGACGTCTTCTGATCTAGCTTGGACCGGACCAATTTCATCCAAGATATCCTCTCACGCAAAGCAATTGAACAATTCCTCACTCTGGTCCATCGTGAATGGTTACAAGCCAATGCTATCTGGGCATACCATAGAGAGCTCTGGGCGGAAAATGGAGATGCACTATCGCGCATATATGCCGGGACTGGGGCTTTGAATACGAGCTTCACTCGGACGGGAAAACGAACACTAGCGGGTGTGCCTTCTCGGATCATTGTTGTCAATGATCGCGGAATGATTTTTCAAAGGTGTTCTCTCTGATGCAACGAAAAGTGTATCGAGAGCGTACATCAATAATTTTCAAGATAAAAACAAGCAGATTGCGATTGACTTGTTCCTGGTAAGTTCTTCGACACCCTGCTTTGTTCAACAACATCCTCACTGCGTGGTAGGGCAACCTCAACAACCAGAGGCAAGTGAACATATTTGACCCTGTTCATGATATGGTGCGCAAGACATTACACGAACGGTCGGTTATTCGAAAGTTTTAATTCAAGTTCCTGCTACTGAACTACAAGCCTTCAGGGTATCCGAATATTCCGTTACTCGCCCATGTACCATATTCGTGGGTACTTGGAACGTGAATGGCAGGGTAAACCAAGCAGTGACATTCCCACTTCCATTGATTTGAACATGCTATTTACAGCCTCCATCTGAAAGTTTGATTCCTTGGTTATTCCCGCGAGACAGTGAGTAAAACAACCGACCGTTCGTGTGATGTAGTGTCTGACTGCCTTTTGGCGTAGACTTCCTCGAGTAAGTTCCGATATCAAGGTGAGATGCTTGTTGACACGGAGTCTGATAGGCCGGATATCTTTGTTGTGGGATTCCAAGAGATAGTGCTCCTCACCGCTCAACAAATCATACAGACTGACCCAGAAAAAAGGTACTTGTCACTCATTGAGTGACTCTTCTTACTGCTGATTGGATGCATACAGGCGGGCATGGGAAGATAGAATCATGGAGGCAATTAATGGCAGGTCAAAGACTCCAGGAAACTATGTGCTGCTACGTAGCGAGCAGGTATTCATTTTTACCCTCATCTCGTTCATTCAAGATAACGTTCCGCTCGCAGTTGGTCGGCACTGCTCTTTTCGTCATTGCTAAAACAGAGTTGACTTCTGTAATTCGCAATGTCGAAGGTGCCACCCGTAAAGTGAGTCGAGCCGTCGCTGTCGTGGTCGTTTATTGACCTTTCGATCAGACGGGTTTGCGAGGGATATCAGGAAACAAAGGAGGGGTAGGCGTTCGACTGGACTACCACGACACTAGCTTTTGCTTTGTTACTGCCCACCTGGCAGCAGGACATTCCAATGTTGAAGAACGCAATGCTGATTTCTGGACGATTACAAAAGGGTTGCAGTTTTTAAAGGGGAAAACAATGGCAAGCCACGAGTACGTCCGTGAACGAGGGAAGAGATGTTTCCTGACGAAGGTTCTATAGCAACATCATCTGGCTAGCTGACACCAACTATCGCATCAACCTTTCCAATGAAGACGTTAGATCTCTCGCATCGGATGGGGTTTATGATCCACTCGTTGGATCAGACCAAGTAAGCTTTCGCTCGTGTTAAGAAGTCGCCGGGAACAAAACATATACCCAGCTGAGAATGGCGATCGACACTGGCGAGGCTTTTGTAGGGTATGATGAAGGACCATTGCTGTTTCCTCCCACGTACAAGTATGATGTTGGGACAGAAAACTATGACACGAGCGAGAAAATGCGGATACCCGCTTGGACTGGTGCGTAGCTTTGGTCATCTCCAACCTTATCCTGCCTCAGTCGCATTCCAGATAGGATCCTGTTTCAAGGAAATTTAGACTTGTCTGTCTACTCGCGAGCAGAGCTCCGAGGTTCTGATCATCGACCAGGTAACTTTATCGTCGCTTTTCCTCACTACACGTCCTTGAGGTGTTGCTTTTTTATCTTTATGTTAGTTTTCGGGCTATTCCGGGCCGAAGTGCGGGTCATCGATACCGTCAAGCGGGCTGCACTGTCTCGTTTACTACTCGAGACTACCCTGGCTGCTGCTCCAGGTGAGATGCTCGAAGAGAAAATTGCGGCACTTGTCTTGCCTTCCGACGCGGACGATTGTAAGACTAAATATTTCCGAGCCTGATGAGTCTCTGACATTCGATGTAACAGTGCCCGCTCCAAGTTCGGATGATTCGCATTGGTGGGACAGGCTTGGTGAGTGTTTCCCGCACGTTCGCGTCGAATGACTAGATCGAAATGCTCGTAGAAACGGACAAAGGAAGACTGGTTATCTCGCCTGCATTGTTGGACTCAAGTCTCGCGAATCCCTTTGGCTCACCCGGCGACTCGCCCTTGTCGTCATGTCCGTCGTCCGACGAAGAACTCTATTCACATGCAGCTGACCTTCCCATGCCCATTACCCCTGAGCCGGCAACGCGTAGAGGTGTAAATGCCGCTGGGCTTGTGAAGTAGTCGTATAGGATCATATGTTCCCCCTCGGAGACATGGAATTATAATATGGGAACAGGGTATGCAGTACAAGCAGAAGAGCATCAACGAACAAGGGGATCACTAGATAAGCCCTTGCTTCTTTAAATCCTCATACGTCTTCTTGTTGTACACATTGCCCTCGTCGTCTTCAAGCTCTTCCATCGTCTCTTGCTCGAATATCTCGTGCCTTCCTTCCCGTTTAAGTTTTTCGGCAACTAAGGGTAATTGTCAGTTTTCGTTTACTGCAAGCGAGCCACGCGAAGAACAAGAAACGCACGTGAGAGCGCATCTTCGATGCGAGTGATTTCGTGGAAATGCTTGGTATTCGGCAAGCCTAAGGCCCGCATACCGAAAGCGTGCCGGGATTCCTGCAAACGGTGATTAGACTGCATGATCCAATAGAATTGGCCATGTCACAGTACCTGAAAGTGTCGGTCGAAGTTTTTCCTATTGCGGATTAAAGCTTGAGCAATCGCCGGTTAACACTGGAAAATCACCGTACCTTCCCATGTACACGTGGTCGGAACATATTTCACATCGATATTCAACTCCCAGACCATGCAGCTTGTACAGCCAGTACGGGATTGGCTTTCCATCCCAACCGAGAGGGAGTTTGAGTGGATTGTAGATTCTTTCCTCTTCCTCTTCCTCTTCGCCTGCGTCATCTCCATTGTTCGTGGGAGCAACGGAAGGTTTCGATTGCTCAAGCAGTTCCTGCTCACGCTCGCGTGCGGTAAGAGAGAAACGGCGTTCCACGTTGGATTTCGTTTCGTTGACTGTGAGAGCGAGCATAGCAAGTAGGGAGGTAGAAAGATGTGTGAAAAGCGCAGCACTTCGCAACCTTGATCGCCATCCACTTGTGTCATGGGGAGTTGTTGTAGATGTCTGTACGCCGTTCGGGTTTTGTGGTGGTTCAGTAGAGGCGGCTTGCTTGGCAATCGCCTTGACATGTTTTTTGGAAGTCAAGTGGGCATCGTACACCGTTTGCTTGGAGTAGTTTTTTTGGCCTGTGATTGATGGTATGGGCTACCCATGGTTCCGGTGAGGAAATGACTCACAAGCAGAGCACCATATGCCTTCTGTTTCCTCCGAGGGCATACGCTTGCTGCTTTGATCATCCCAGTCCGCGTCGAACTCTCCTGCCTCCCATTTCTTCAGGAATTCGGCTTCATCCTCTCGATGTTGTTTTGAGCCTACGTCTACAAGGGGCTGTGTCCGCTTAAGAAAGGAGAGCAGGTAGTCGTGCAAATTCCGAATATAGCTATGACGACTGAGTACGGTAAATATACTTGATGACAAGAAAACACATACACTTCATACTCTTTGGAGATCCGTGTTTGCTTGGGAAGTTCGTTGTGTAGTGTGCCATTTTGGGTTGCCAGAAGGACGTCCAGATACTGCAAGTAGGGTAGTCTTTTGGTGATGTACTTTAGGTTGTTGTAGGCGGTGTGGTTGGCATACAGGTCGACGTATTTTCCATATGCCTCTTCGCCGGAGAACATCAACGATACAGCTGAACGAGAAATGAATGGAGGGTGGCGGGTGATCATAAGCCAAGGTACGCACGATCCTCCTCCTCGAATTCTTCGTCTATACCATCCTGATTACCCTCCTCTAGAAGAGCAGCGAGCTCCAGTTCGAAGACGCCTGCTGCAACATCAGGATACTTATTGTAGTGGTCCTGAATCTTCACCAACCGCGCGTAGAACTCGGAGAGGTCACTTGGTTGGGCTGGTGCGGTAAGCGCGTCTACCTCTGCTTTACGGGATTGTTCGTCGTCATACTGTGTTTTAAGGGTGACCGCGCGAGAAGAAATGCGTCCGAGTACTTGAGCGGACTTGTGCTCCGTCTGCAACTTGACTTCGTGAGATGGTTGGTTTCTAGACAAGAGTGAATACAGCGCTATCTCGTAGCGCTCGATTTCTTCGTGAGCCTGTCGTTGTGTTTCGATGACCGAGTCCATGTAAAGGGCGGGTGTTGGGTCTTTTTCAGACTCCGTCACCGCCACATTCGTTCTTCTCCTACGTGGTCCGTCCCCCAACATAAAAGTGCCATAAATGTCTGGAATCAACCCTGGGGACGAGGTAAAGTCGTCTTTAAAGCAGTCTGAATGTCGTATTGAAGTCTTGCTTTAGAAACTCATTTTTGAGTCGTCTGAAGCCGTTTCGGTTGTGTCTACTTTCGATGACCTCAGCTTGAAGGAGGACCTTCTTCGAGGAATCTATGCATATAGTCTGTCTTCGCCCTCGCTGTTTCCCATCGGATCTCATTTCCTTGGACAGATTTTGAAAAGCCTTCGGCCATCCAGCAACGTGCCATATTACCTATTACTCAAGGACGGGACGTGATCGCTCAAGCACAGTCGGGAACCGGTAAAACTGCAACCTTCTCCATATCCATCCTCCAATCCATCGATGTGTCTGTGCGCGAAACTCAAGCACTTGTTCTCTCCCCTACAAGAGAGCTCGCTACTCAAATCCAATCCGTCGTTCTTGCTCTCGGCGACTATATGAACGTCCAATGCCATGCATGCATTGGCGGAACGTCCATTGGAGAGGACATTCGAAAGCTGGAATACGGCCAACATGTGGTGTCAGGGACTCCGGGGCGTGTTTTCGACATGATTCGCCGCAGGGCTCTCCGAACACGGAACATCAAAATGCTCGTTTTGGATGAAGCAGATGAACTGCTGAATAAAGGATTCAAGGATCAAATATACGACGTCTATCGCTATCTTCCTCCGGCAACACAAGTCGTATTGCTGAGCGCTACGCTTCCCTACGACGTGTTGGAGATGACAACAAAATTCATGACGGATCCTATTCGAATCCTGGTGAAGCGTGATGAATTGACGCTCGAGGGGATCAAACAATTCTTCGTGGCCGTTGAAAAAGAAGACTGGAAATTCGATACGCTATGTGATTTGTATGACACACTCACTATCACGCAAGCCGTGATTTTCTGTAACACGCGTCGAAAGGTTCGAGTCCCTGGCCAGGGTGCTATCAATAAGGCTCAACGTCTTCACAGGTTGATTGGTTGACGGAGAAGATGCGTGTCGCTAATTTCACAGTATCCTCGATGCACGGTGAGATGGTGCAGAAGGAGAGAGATGCCATTATGGCGGAGTTCCGCGGTGGGACATCGTAAGCCATAATCTCCATCCATACTGGGCAAGTTTTATGAAACCCCTTCTTATAGGCGCGTGCTTATTACGACTGACGTGTGGGCCCGAGGAATCGATGTTCAACAAGTCTCACTTGTCATCAACTACGATCTCCCGGCGTAAGCGCCCCCCTTTTTATATTACGCACATTTCTGACTGAGTCCTTCACAGGAACCGTGAGAACTACATTCATCGGATTGGCCGTTCAGGGCGATTTGGCAGGAAAGGTGTTGCGATCAATGTACGCCGTGCACCCCTTCCATTGCCATCTTCTCACGTAGGATTTCTTAGTTCGTGACGGTTGACGACGTGCGCATACTCCGTGACATCGGTAAGACCATTCTACCCTATCCCTCGACCCTTGTAGTCATGTCTCTCCCGCAGAACAATTTTATAGTACACAAATCGTAAGCCATCCCACTGCCATCATCGCGATTCTTTTCCTCAATGCATGTTACAGGACGAAATGCCGGTCAATGCTGCGGAACTTATTTAGAATGTATTCTGACCGAAGTGTGGGTTCATTCGACGAGGACTTGCGTCTGTTTCGCTACTTTCTCTCACCTTGTATACTCTTGATGTCTTTTGTCGTCCCTTTTTTATGTTCCTGTATTCGACACAAGCTTATTCATTTGTCGAGCTTATCTGATGTGACGCACTCGGCCGTAAATCACCGGGCGTTGTAAACGTCACATATACCGAAGTTACAGTGCTGCGAATTCAACTTGGTCTTAGCAGTGGTCAACAATCCTGTGCATACGAATGTCGACGTCTCATTTTAGGAAGCAGCTGGACTGACACCAGAAGCATAGTTTCACATAGTTGTGGGAAGATCCCGAGGTAGGCCGAGGGGAAGAGCAAAACAGACGGTGTCGGGATCGAATTGATCGGAAGGTCGGCGAACGACCGCTGATAGTGAGAGCCTGAGTGAAACCTGGTCTCGGAAGATCGCACCTTCAATCGGAGACGTCCGAAGAGTAGAACTTCCAGCCCTGAGCGTTTAAAACGACTGCTTACGAGCTGGGTGAAACCAGCCGCACTGGCGGACCACGGCGGAGTGCTGTTTGAATGGCCCATTTAAAAAAAAAGGTAGTACAAAAGGGAAGCCAGGATTCCTAACATCATATATTCTCCAAGAGGTCGTCCGAGGGCTTAGCTTCGACCCACACACCTACTTCGGGTCCTGTTTTGCGGGGTTCCTCCAAGGAAGCGAAGCTATTTGAAGGCAACTTGAGGGCAAATCATGCGGTCAGTAGGCTTGGTACCGTGGAATTCCACGGAGTGTCTTCTGCAGACCAACTAGAGAAGCGGCCTGCGCGTAACGTAGACTAGCAAGCACCACCCCATTGCAGCAGTCCTGCATTGAGTCATATTGCGTCGGTTTGACATCTCTGGAAAGTGTGACGTCAAAAGTGAAGAAATGGACAAATCATGAGTCTCTCCACCAAGCGAATTCTTACCCTAGAGGAAAAAGGTGAACTAGAAAGTGTGCGAACCCGTGAGTCGGACCATGACCCGATGGAGCTCTGGGATTCTCCTTGACAAACTGATTGACCACATCACCAGTCATTGACGTCGATCGAACTTTTCTTTAGTGTTTCATACGTTTTTTTCCTCTCGAGGGCTGAGATCGCCAAAGAAGGATTCTGATTGACCTCGGACTTTGGGTCATACGGTTGTCGCAGGCTCGCCCTCGATCGAGGTGAAATCAGTTACCGCAATACATTGTGCAGGTTACCATAGCTAAGCTCCGGCTGCCGAACCTAGGTTGGTCGAGGAACGATGAGACAGGGACGCAGTTCAATGAGCAGGGTCCTGTGAAACAGGCGACAAGGATCTGCAGGGGTTTTTTCTGCGAGGGTGAAACTGTAATGTCCACCGGATTCGCACGATTGAGAGGTCCTCGCAAGTGAGGATGCGGCGAACTTGGGATCTCGCGAAACAAAGATCTTCGCGAGATGAAGTACAGACTGTTATCTGAGCTTGTCGTGGATCTATGATTTTTGGAAGTGAATATCCGTATCTGGGATCGGGGAGTAAAGTTGTGGAAACACTGCAGTGCGGCCCAGGAAGTCAACACTTTATCACCAGGTCGCATGCAGGGATGCAGGATTGATCTTGGATAAATATCCTTTTTGTGGCAGCTGCCCCTTTGTTCGTCGGTTCCGTCACTCTCCAATCAAAAATAAATAAATAAATAAGCATGTACTCACCTCAACCTGAGTGATTGCTTCGATCTGTTCGCGTACGCGAATACTTCTACTCGGCCGGTGAGACTCGTCCTCTGGGAAATATCGGGTGAAAGTATGATACCTGTTTCAGCAGGACCCTCGCCGTGGATGCGTTATGGAAGTAGTGACTTCTAACGTTTCGACCTCCCAGTGGGGGTTCCCGGAAACACTATTCCATAGTCACCTCCGCCAGCCCACTGTGCCATCTGGATCTGCTACTCCAGGTCGTGCGACTGTGTTTGAATTGATTTTGATATTTCCGGAGGACGGTGTGACGTTAACAGACAGTCGAGCCTGGCCATCCCCATGTCGGGCACGGAGACGGCCTTGTGTAAGCAGGTGAGAGATCCTTGGGTATAAAAGCGAAGCATGCACCTGCATCCCATCCTCACTCAGAGGTCGGGATGTGTTACTGGAGAAGGTGCGTAGAACATTCCAACCTGTCCTGCTCGGTCTCAATGCCTTCTTGTCGACACCAAGGGTGCGGAACACTTACAAAGTGTGAGTCGAGCCTGCATCCCCCCATGAAAGAGAGTGCTCGCTAACCCAACTCGGTCGCAGGTGTGGACATGCTGTAAACATAGTAAGACTCATCACCATCTTATCTGTTTGCCGCCGCTCATCGTGGTTGTGAACAGCCAGATGAAGAAGTGTGTTGGTCTATGCGCTGCGGAGATATGTGACTAATGCCTCGTAGATCAAGTGTGATCTTCACAACTGCAAGTTTAGTCCAAAGCACTCCAAAAATTGTCTTCCGCCGCAGTGCACCAAGACATGTTGGCAATAGTGGGCACTTCATTCACGTTGATGGTCTATCAAACTCACATGTACGCCGATCAAGCCACCAATACCCACAGCAATATGGTACGTGACCCGTTCCATCCTAGAACATGTGGTCGACCATCTTAATGTGTTGGGTACAGCGCCACAAATAGACAAGAAATGCCCCAAGTGCGGTGGGCTCGGTTGATTACCCCTGTGCTCCTGGATACCCTACATTTCTTTGAACTATAACGTTGCGAACGTTGCATTTATTCTCCATAGCATTTTTTTCTTAGCATTTTGTGGATCAGTTCATGGTCCCGGATAGAAGGAACTCTCATTATGCATGATAGTCGCGGCGGGGCGTGATATGGCTGGATTGTATGAAATGGAGACAAACCTAGTCGTCTCCAATGTCGTGCTTTTTCTTAAGCTGCGCCAACTCTTCTTCTCTCCGTGCCAGGTCTGCCTTTGCCGCTGCGGCATCTTGTTTAGCCGGCATGTGATAAAGAACGACGATATATCGTTCTTGTAAATGGAAACCGTTCAAATGGTCGAGGGCGTTCTTTGCCTGCATGGATGAGTCAGAGCAAAGAGGGTACCAGCAAGTTCGTTGCGCACGTCCATAACATCGTCGAACACCACAAAAGCTGTGCCCTTTGATTTTGGTTCGTTTCCGATGCGTATCTGTCTGATGCTCCCGTAGCGGCCGAAGAGGTCATAGAGATCCTCGCCCGTGATTTGATAGTTGAGGTTCTTGACGAAGAGGATGCGGTTGGCACCTGGCGGAAGCTTTGACTATACGACCGGGTTGAGGTGAGCGGCAAGGCGATGACTGGGAGACACGTACTGTCGGTCTCGGGGCAGCCATTGCCGTTGACGATGATGGTATACCAACTTCAGAAACTTTGGATTACATAATTTATACGATCGGCTGAAAGGTAGTCGACTAGTCTACCAATCCCCCCGCGCCAACCGCTCGACCGACGTGCATCCGCTCCCTCCACTCACACACACCACCGTACCGCCTTCCGCATCTTCCCCGTCTGGAACGAGACACCTGATATCCTGCACACGAGGACATGGGCATTCTGACGGCCGGGAAACACAGACCAGACTATCCGGGCACAAATACGAGGAGCACGCGACTGTGGAGTCGCATCAACATCTGTCCAAGATGACTGGTAACCTATACGAACCTGCATCGGCATGCGCAATCCATTGCGAGCCTCCCTGCGGCTGTTGCTGCTGGGTTTGTTGTTGGCCTTGATGATTCCCAAACATGTGCTCGAAAAATCCGAACTGCGCCATTGCGACGGAAGACAAGGAGACGAATAAAATCGCATTAGCGACCGGGGACCTCATTTTGACTCGGGAGCCCAAAGGTTTCGTCGTGGATAGTTGTTACATTCACTGGTTGATCATGCAACACGTCCCAGAGTGGGATTACATAATCGTCCCACCAGTTGCTCTTCCTCAGTGCGCAACAGAAAAGAAAATGCGAGTATATCATTTTGGTACTGTACCCAGTGTAACATAACATTACGGTCTCGTAGGAGACGGTACAAATCAATTAACAGCATATGATAGCATGAACACTCCTCAAATCCATCCTAGAACCATAATCATCCTAGGCTTGCCAGCATGTCCTTCGTAATGATAATGCCTGAACAAAACTCTAACGTGTCA
This sequence comes from Leccinum rimulosum, assembly GCA_038091395.1. NCBI lineage: Eukaryota > Fungi > Basidiomycota > Agaricomycetes > Boletales > Boletaceae > Leccinum > Leccinum rimulosum. Next base: position 22,205 of record JBBPOJ010000529.1, read on the forward strand.
AGTTGCCTTCCAAAAGTTTCCTATTTATACTGAACGAGGTTGGACTCGCCCGTGCGAGCGAGCCGATGAGGTCCGCGATAAATTATCGCAGAGCCTGGCGCGGGGAAAAAGGTGTTCGCTGAGGATGAAAACCCTTGTTCGTCTTTGCGGGCGTAGCGAGACACGATGCGTCCAGGCCATCGAGACCAGAGAGACGTTTCTTCGAACACAACTTTCTCGCCTTCTTTCTGAGCGGCATGTTTTCCTTGTCTTCTTCAGATCTGTCGCCCTGACCATTGCTATCGGAGGGTAGGGGCACTCTCGGAGAGGAGGAGTCCCGGCGATGTTGGATTTCTCGAAAGATGTCAAACCCGGGATAGTGTCTAGATTGCGGGTCGGTGGATGACTCGATCGTTGGTTTAGGGTAAGATTCGCGAGACGGCGAATGCTGGCGCGATGACAGAGGAGATGATGTTCCTTGAGACCGCGCATGATTTCGAAAAAGCCTAATAGAATGTTCAATTGACCGTGCAGGGATCAAAGATAAAAATATACCCATTTCCGAGTCGTGAGGGTCTCGTTGGGGTCACTGAGCGCAAGTTGGGCAGCATGAATGACATGGGAGAAGATGTGACGACATTGTTGGAGAAGGTGATGCCTTCCGTATCCAGGACACGGCGCTTAGCGGGATTGAGAGGCGTGGACTGAGAAGGAGACAATGGGCGTTTGTGCTTTCGTGGCGTTTTGACGGGGTCAGGTGTGAGAAATTGTTCGAGAGGGAGGTCTTGGAGTGGGATGCGACGGCGGGACTCCATGATGGTCGATGACAAAGAGATTCGAAACGAAGATTAAAGTCAGGGGAACCGCCGAGTCATCACCCTGGCCTCGAGGCCGACCGTGTACAAAAGAAAAATTGTCAGTGGGGTAGCCACGTGAACCCAATAACGACAAACAACGGGATTACACCATTACGTAAACAACTAGATAGGCATGACCACATCGAACACACCAGTCCCAGTCCGGTTCGGTCGACCTATCACAATATTACCCGAAGGCGTCGAGAGATCGTCAAAGTCGCCAAACAATGTGGCATCCGATAAGAATGCGGCGGTGGTTTCATAGGACGCCTTCAGTAGTGGCGATGGATTAGTCGAAAGACCCTTTCGGTTGAAAGGCTTGTATCCGCCATCGAACGTCTATTGTGCCTCAGTACATCACCAACTAGGATCCCTAACCATGGCACTTACCATGTAGTCGGCAATCAACTCAAGATGTCTTATATCGACATCGATCTTGTACGCACTGAACACCCCCCCAACCTCGCGCAAGATGGCAGCGCGCGCCATCTCTACGCCGTAAGACCCCAGGACGGCATAAATATCGTTCGAATAGATAGTGTCGTAATCGACGATACTGTCGCCCATTCCACCCGCAAATCTCCAGATGCCACGGAAGTTCGACCCATTAGTAGTTAGCTGTGTTCCTAGATCTCAGTATACTTCCAAGCCAAAAGCAGGACCACAAACCTGCACGGTCCCCTTGTCGTTTGCGAGTTTGAAGCAATCTGCAATTTTAGGAATCTCTCGGATGACACTCTTGCGACAGGCACGCTCCACGATTCCAACCAAGAGAAGTTTTGGAAAATTGTCAGGGAACTAGATTACTCGTTAAATGACCATCTGCGGTGAGTGGACCAGGATACGCACTTCAAGCTTGAATGAACATGCCGATTCGGAAAATTTGAAGTTCGAGGTTTGAGGGAAGTTTTTGACGAATTTGGTTGCTACGATTTTTGCCTGTTCGCGAAGTGTACCGGGACCCACTGTCTTGTCCCCACGTCCAGTTCCTTCCCCATCCACCTCTTCCCCTTCAGAGGCATATGCGGCCTCGATCGCTGCATCATCGAACACTTCATCATCATCCTCGTCTGACTCGTACGAAGCCTGTTCCTTCCTCAGGCGCGCGCGCTTCGCGTCCTCGATATCAGCGTCGTCTTGCTCGTTTTCCGCACCCCTAGCATTCTCGGCAGGCTCTTCTTCGGCGTCAGCGTCTTCATCGACCTCCCCTGCAACTCTTTCCTTGCTTGCTTTACCTTTGCCAAGTAGTGCTATTTGGCTTTTAAGGTCCGCATCCAGTTTTTTCATTTCCGATTGTGTCTCCTGCCTCAGGGTAGAAGGAAACCCGAAGTCATCCCCGAACACATCGAGGATTTCGACTGCTGTGACGTCGTATTCCTCAATGTACTCCTCTTCAGGGTAGAAGGAGAGCTCGATGGAGAACTCTGTTCGACGCGCATTACCCTGAAGATGAAATCGTTCCTTGACGATGACCCTCTCAACGACTTGTGAAAGAACGAGTCTGCTGGCTCTCTTGCAGAACCTTGTGACATCAGCATCTGAGACATCAGGCATGACGTTCATGGTCATTGAGGGGGTTTTAGGCTTTTGGGAAGCTGTCATCACAATTTCTCTCAGGCGAGGGATGCCCAAAGTGACGTTTGCGGCACCATGACCTACAGAACAGATGAGTAAGGTCACCGCAAATATAACAGTATCACTCGCCAGCAAAGTGGAATGTATTCAAAGTCATCTGCGTCGACGGTTCGCCAATCCTGTAGCAATATGACGATCATGTTGTAACAATGGCGTGGACGGGACCTACCCTTGGGATGCTAATAGGCCGACTGCCTCTCCAGGCTCGACAAGGCTTCTCAAATACTTGACGTTCATCAGAAGGCGGAAGTATCGGGGTTTCATGAGCGGTTG
>JBBPOJ010000530.1:0-24912 GCA_038091395.1 Leccinum rimulosum
AGTCAACAGAGAATTACAACAATATCTCCGTCTCTTCACGGCCGAAAAACAAGACAAATGGGTCGAATGGCTAGCCATCGCCCAGTTTAATTTCAATAATACCCAATCCTCCTCCACGGGATTCTCCCCCTTCGCACTCACAAAAACATTCACTCCCCGCCTCGGCTTTGAGCCTACCCCAGTCAAGGCCCCTGCAGCGCAGGACTTCGCAAACGCGATGAAATCAAACCTTGCTCAAGCCAAAGAAGCGCTAGAACGCACTCGTACACGAATGAAGTCGCAGGAAGACAAACATCGCTCCGATGTCTCCCCTTACAACGTGGGCGATATGATCTGGTTATCCACTGACCATCTGGACCTCGGCCCTACCCGATCATCTTCGAAACTCCGCGATCGCTGGATTGGTCCCTACAGAATCACTGAACTCCATGGCAGCAATGCTGTCAAGATACTCTTACCAAAAGGAAGTCGCGCTCGGGACATTGTCAACGTATCACGCGTGAAGCCTTTTGTTGAACCACTGGAGGGTCAGCCAGTCTCACGCCCCGGTCCCCTCCTAATAGACGACGAAGGAATCGAAGAATTCGAAGTCGAATACATCGTGGATTCCCGACCGGTCGGGAGAGGCTTCCAGTACCTAGTCCACTGGCGTGGATACGATGAATCGGATCGCACTTGGGAAGCAAAGTCAAACTTAACAAATGCGCAAGACGCAATCAAAGACTTCCATAAACGACGCGCTAATGCCCCTCGCCGCCTTAATATGACCCGAGAACTATTTAATTCCCTTTTCCAACCACTCATTAATTACATCAGGAAATCAATGAGAGTCTGAGATGACCTTATATAATATTATAATGTATGCCATGTACACCCTCCTCCATCATTCTTGTACAACAATTGATCAGCTCAGTTAATCTCTGGGTGGGTTGACAGCAATTACAATATATTACCACTCTCTTATATAAGACAATAAGATTAACAAAATGATAAATATTGTCAACTGTGCCATTGAGACAATAGACAAAAATACAAGACACATATTCATAATACTGGTTATCTATTGTAATCCTTGCCAGACAAATACATCCGAGCTTATGTACCATTCAAATCCAGAGTTGCTCATTTGCCCAGCTTCGGTTGCTATGGCCCCCATTCATCTGTCTGACTGTGCATTGCAATCTTTCCCATACTGGTGCATTCGAACTCACGTACCGTTCGTTCAGAATCGCTCATTCGTCCAACTCTGATCGCCGCGGCACACATTCGTATATCTTACTTGTGTGTTGCAATCCTTCCCTTACTGGTACATTCGAACTCACTTACCATTGGGCCACAGTCGCCTATTCGTCCAACTCTGATCGCTATGGCCCACTTCCATCTATCTTCTCTGTATTTTAATCATTCCCATACCGGTATATTCGAACTCACGTAGCATGCGTACAGAATCGCTCATTCGCCCAACTTTGATTGCCGTGGCACACATTCGTCTATCTTACTGTGCGTTGCAAATCTTCCCTTACTGGTACATTTGAACTCACTTACCGTTCGGCCAGAGTCGCCCATTTGTCCTACTCCGATCGCTATGGCCCGCTTTCATCTATCTTCTGTGTGTTTCAATCCTCCCCATACTGGTATATTCGAGCTCACTTACCGTTCATCCAGAGTCGCCCATTCGTCCAACTCCGATCGCTAGTATGGTCCCCACTCGTCGGTATGACTGCGCATTGCAATCCTTGGCGTACCGGCGCATTCGAACTCACGTGCCATTCTTTCAGAGTCGCTCATTCGCCCAATGCCGATCGCCACGGCCCACATTGACCTCTCTGACTTTGCGTTGCAATCCATCCCATACCGGCGCATTCGAACTTATGTGGCGTTCGTTCAGAGCCTCCCACAAGTCCAACGCCGATCACTATGGCCCGGTTGCATCCATCTGATTGTGAGTTGCAATCCTTCCCATGCTGGCGCATTCGAACTGATGTGCCGTTCGTCCAGAACCGCCCATAAGTCCAACACTGGTTGGTAGTATAGTCCACTCGCCTCTATGAATCTGCATTAGTTCTGGCCATGTAATGAACTCCCACAACCCAGGCTGAAAGTCATGACCGTGACGTAGGAAAGTGAATTAGGAAACGTTCGATGAGTACTAAATGACAAGTTGTACTACGCATGCTACGAAATGAAATAGTCATTCTGCTTCACGGTCTCTCATCCTGCTCTCTGCACGTTTCTGGCGGATCCGCGCTAATGCGCTATTCTTCGATGGCAGCCGTTCAATATCTGCATAAAGCGGAAATACTTGCCTGTTTATTTCTTTTGGTGAGTAAGATGTAGAATCTAATCCAAGAATCATACCGGTTCCACCACGCCAGAAGCTGGTCTACTTCCTCTTTCTCTTCGAGGTCAAGTAAGAGCTCCAGTATGCTGTTATAAAATCGCTCGGAGTCTGTGACAAGGTCAGTGCGAGAAAATACTTGGGCAGAAGTGAGTGCGAAGCGGGCCTGCAATCAACCTGATGAGCGACGCAAGGTTTCGGCAAGGGAATCCTCCAGCTTGCCTGTGTAGCAACATACGCGATTGATGCTTTTGTGACCGACCGCATACCATGAAGGCGTGCATTTCCTGAGCGTGTCGCTTTCGGCTCTTGATCCACAGAGCTGGGGGAAGTGAATATATGCTTGAATGCCTGCTCGAAACGGTTCAGGTCCCGTACTGTAGATCTATGTGTCGAAAAATAAAAATAAAAATACGCACAGATACCAGGAGACCGCTTCGGAGCAGTCCGTTCCATGGATCCTCTGGATCATACGAATAGTTTGCGTACAGGAAAAGTGGCCATTGGTCGCCAGCTACCTGAATCTGGCCACTCATAAGCTTGTCGCGTGTCCTATGAATGAAATTTTTGAGGCGTGCATGATTATAGGAGACGATAAACTCACTCAGCGTTACCCCAGTCGAGTCCCGCGGGACATAGCAGGGCGCCAGTTCGTTCATGATTGAACCCACGTCCGGCCTTGATGTTTCTAGGAATGTGAGGGCTCAGCGACTGGCCCTTAGGCGTGATCCAGTCTACAATCGCACTTTTCATCCCTTTCGTGTCGTCTGCCCTCGACCCGTTCGCACCCTTCTGAATCTAGAGTCCAACTCGTTGTAAGTGAAAGAAGAACAGAATTAGCAAATTACGTTACCAGATCAGCGATGGCAATTGTTTCCTCTTCCGAAGACTCCATCAGTCGAGCCTCCAGCCCGGGTACCATGCGAAGGAGCTCGCGGAATACCGTATACTCTTGTCGTTCTCTAAATTCGGATCGAAGACGAATGAGGATTACAATCATGAAGGTACAATTAGACTCACACGGCTGTTAAAGATTCTTGCTCTTCGCCATCACTCCTAACTTGAAGTAAGAGACCGTTTGTAATGAGTGTTTGAATATTGCAAAATGCGTGCGCAGACCGCCCAAAATGCCTTCCATGGTGAACAAGTGGATCTTGGGTCGTTCTGGAAAATTTAAGCTGAGCGTCAGTGTCATGACAATGCGACAGAAACTCACGGTTTCTTCCTAGGCCCCAGCTGCAAAGCGCTAGTGTGCTGACGCTTATGGCCACTGGCAGTCGTCCCGTCCGGTGATGAGCTGTCACCGCGATCGTGTTGCGATATTGGCATGGGATAGTGGTAAGCTGAAAGCGAGTGGGGGGCGTTTCGTACAGCTGTGGTGGGATGAAGTCTCTGAGAGGACCGTAAGAATTATACGCACCTCATCTCGTGGCCATTTTATACTAGAACTTGGCCTAGCAGTCTAGGCCCGATTGGCCACCGTGGCCCGGGTGACTGAGGCACATCGTGAGTTCCGCGTTTCAAACTTGAATTCTGACACAAAGTTACTTCTCAATAATAAATAATGCTGGCACTTCCGACATCGCAACTCGGACCGAGTTCTAGCACTTCCAGCACTTCCAACACTGCTGCTCGTTACCGGATCCTTGTATCAATGCCGACACCTCTAGCCCTAGTCACCGCTTCCTTTTCGCTACCGTGACAGCCGATTTACATACGTTGTCGTAAGCATATCCTTCAATCGTACATGAACACTGCGGATGTGATTGACCGTTCAACGTTCAAGTGTGGCGCGGGTGTTCGTCCAACTTGGTTTAGGAGCTACAATGTCAGCGTACATGCTACAGGCTGAGAGCGTCCCGGGCAGTCATACCGGTAGGTCAACCAACGCTGGTACACATTCTCTGGCTCATGACATCGATGATTTGAATCGTCATTGATTTCAAATGGTCGTCGTAGAACCTCGAACTGTTGCTCTTATCATCCGCGACATTCCCGATTTGCAAATCGATTCATCACAGAAAGGTGATAGTTTTTAGTTCTGCGATGCCCTGTTTCTATTTCTGATTTTCAAGTATATCGTACCTTAGATTATACGGTACCATATAGCAGCAACCTGAAGCATGGTCGTGATTTGGATCCTGACGACGAACGCCCGGCAACAAAAATCGCACGCTGCGACCAAGGGGTGGATGCTGGCGCTGAAGTACATCCTGAAGCAGAGTCTTCGGTCAACTGGACGAAAACTGACCTACAAGCCATTGTCTCTGAGTTTGCGAGACAAATACGAGAGTCCAAAGGTCAGGTAGTGGCGCTGTTGGGAGATATCGCAGCAAGGCCAGACGGTGTCTTCACCCGCAACACCGTGGCTACGAAGGACTCTGCTTGTAAGCATTGCTGTGGCAGGTGGCAGGAGCTTATTGGAGAAGAATCACCATCGGAATTGGCGGATGATTCTCTTGAAGATGGATCACAAATTCCTTTCCCCCGTCCGGGTCACTTGCTTCATTGTGATTTGTAGTATAATATAACGTACTGTGTGACGATCAAATCGGGTTCTTCTTTTCTTTAGATCTGTGCGGAATCCCTTTCTCGGTCTCGCAGCCCTCGCGCATAACTACACGAAGTCTTCCGCACCGACATTCGTGAGGTTGTGTGAAATAATAAATGTAGTTTTCTTGACTTTCGTGACCGCCAGAACTCGGGTCGCTGAAGTAGTCAGAAGGCGTGTCGGAGGGTCTAATGCCGACGTCAAAAAATCATGAGGAAGACATTATCCAACATGAGGTAGACGCAAACTTACGAAGAATCAGGACTTCGAGGACCCACATTCTCGCTCTTGCGAGTGCCAAACCTTGCCTCATATCCCCGCTCGTTACAACGCCGTCTTCTGTTTCAGCGTTCTCATCGCTCCCCAACGAGGATCGTCTCGTATCGAGGCCAATACCATAGTTCCAGACCTTGCCCTCGTGCACTAGGGTCATACCAAAGATGCGATCCGATAACAAAAGCTGAACACTCTCGGACATGTTGGGGTTGAAGCGCGGCGGATTGGCTGAACTGACCACGTTTTTACGGCCCCATTCGAATCCGGCGACAGTCAACGAGTGAGCAGACAACGAGACGGACCCAGGAGTGAACGAAGCGGCGATACAGATAGTCGATGATCCGAATTCGGGATGATCCGCCATAAGCTTCGCTTGTGTGGTAATGTCCGTCGGCAATAGGTGGTTGAGCTCGAGTGCTTGGGTCTTAACCCATCCCAAAGATCTTTCAGCAAGAAGTCGTCCTTGGGGAGCTGAGCTGGCAGTTCAACAGTGTTATTGCTTCCCCGCTGGGGTACCCAAGCCACTGCCTTGACCTCCTTGACTTGCTTGTTGTCCGGCGGGAAGACACCATACATGAAGGCGGCAACCTGAGTCCGCAGGTCCGCAGCGGTGACGAAAGCGCGCAGAACGTTCTTCGGGAGCACGTATGTGTACGAAGCAGCGTCATCTTTCACGTCATCATTCGACACATGAGTAGATGTGTTGGAGACGAAGTGGCAGATGGGTTGCGGAGATGGCACGGACACGCCAATCGGATTTGCTGCTGAATACCTGCTGCTCGTAGGCTTGTCGCTGCAATCATACCGAGTCAGTCAGCGTAACACGCGCAGTTACTGAACTACACTTACTCGTTACCGTCTGGATGGTATCACCATGAATATTGGTCGTTTGGCTGAATTCAATATTAGATTTTTTTTTTTACAGTTATTCCAACAACTTACGTTTGAACGGCCGTGACCTGCCCTTGTGCTTCGGTACCCTTCTCCAATTCCGCCATCTGTTGGCGTTGTACAGAAGGAGTGACAATCTCTTGTCCAAGAATGATGTCACGAATTTCGCTGGCCGTCAATGATGCGATGTTGACACTGTTACGTTTGCCAAAGTCCTTTAATCAGCAGAATAAGACATCAAGGAAAGTTGACGATTGATCAGGACAAGACTCACAGCCAGAATGAAGTCTTTCATGGCTACCTCGACCTTGATCCACTCGTCGTCCGTCAAAGTTGGCCACACGAAATGAGGTTCCGTAATTGTTGATTTGTCGGGATGAAGAATAATATTGGCCTTTTCGTTGTTGACATGCAATCCACGCAAGAGGAGGATAAGACGAGAGAAGGCGGTGTAACTCGAGATAGATTTCAACAGTCGTCTGTTGGAAATGTAAGATCAGAATATCGACAAAAGTTTGAACATACCATATAGACTGAAGAGCACCATTTGTAGTTGTGTAGCGCGCTACAACAAATGAGGCCCAGCTCAACCAAAGTGATTGAAAAAACCTACAAGGATCAAATCGCCGAACTTTTCCATCTTCATGCATGCTTGGAACGGCAGCTGCAGTTCACTACCCTTGATTACAATGTTCGGGAAGTCCAGCAAATGCACCTCCAGAGGGTCTGGGAAACGAGATAAGCCAGGCTTACAGGTGTGGTTTATGGTGCTTACCCAACATTCCCTTGCGAGTCACAATCACTTCCTTGGGCTGTTCTTTGACTGGCAAAGAGAGAACCAAAGCAGCGACATCTTCTGCTGTCTTCCATTTCGCGAGCTGCCCTAGACGCTTCTGGCCAAAAAATTGTCCCGATCGCGGATTGAATATAAAGATGGCCCCATCTAAAAAGACAATTGAGTTCTCGCTTTGCCGCAGACAACAGCTGACCGCTTACTGATGGGGGCTTGGTTGTGTCGTCCACGAACCCTAAAAGAAAGGTCAGCGACATTAGACGTACCAATTCCAATGTACATACAAATGATCTGGTTCGAAAATAGCTCAGAGTAGTTTTGACTGTTCAGGTATGGTTCCGTCGGCTCCGAAGAGTATAGTTGGAGACCTTTGCGTATGCGCTCGCGCAGGACGTGACAGGCGGGGTTTGCAGTCTCCAGTCCAGAGACCTAACTTACCAACATTGCAGCGCGGCGCACCTGCCCTACTCCTGCCAGTGCGCGCGGTACTTCCTCGACGGACCTGCCACTTCCAATAACCGCGAGGCCAACGTTCCGGTGAATAGAACCTCACAACCTGAAAGAATTTGTGCCGACGCCAGCTGAACCTACAGCGCCCGCGACATGTTTTCCATCCCGAGAAGCGTCAAGGTATCGCAGGTCCTGTTCGTCAAGCAACACCTCATCCAAGGGATGGGGTACAATAACCGAGTATAATGGATCCGATCGTGGATTTACCGCATCCGGAGGGACCAATGATGAACGTGGTTTCATGCGAGTGAAGGAACATATTCCGCGTTCGCGTAGAATAGCCTGAGGTACCGGGGCGCGCATAGGTAGGCGTAGGTGAGATTGGTGAGCACAAAATCACCCGCGAAGCTACGCGGCATGATACGGCGAAGAGGTTGTGCCTTCCGCTGCTTGGTGACGACGGACGAAGGGATTTGTTGAGAAGAAGATATGACTCCCACCAGCTCCGAACTTTGCCCTTGGCTAACGCAACCAAAAGAGGAACCATCATCGCAGGTTGCTGGTCGTAATCAAATATGCCCAGAAGACATTCATGCCCTCGAGCACTAGGTGAATGCCATACCAGGATCCCTGGACAAACATTGCCATTGTGACAAACCGAATTGCGCCAGCCGTGACACCACAGACGGTACCAAGTTACTGAACAACGACTGCCACACGCCTAAGAAGAGCAGACTCGTGAGAGGCTCCGATCGCTGCTTTGGCCACGCCAATGTGTGTAACAACACGGGTGACAAGGGAAGCGGCATGGCGATGAGTGTTTGTTCTGGTGTCATTGAACATGATCTTGCAAAGGCTTGAGAGAATCCTTAGATGAGGATAAGAAACGGGACCGCTGGGAGGATGACAAGGTAGAGGCAACCAGAAAAATGCGAGTAAAAGAGCTGATGATGTTGTGGTTAAATATTGAATAGATTGGCTGAACGCACGAGTTGAGGCGGCGCGCACGTCATTGGTTTCCCTATCATATGAATGAATATAAGTAGTAGGCAGCACCAACGAAGCAGGATCTTGCCTAGCAGACTTGGCCATGAGGCCGCCAGCCTATGGGAACCCTCTCCATCGGATACCCTGAACGTTGGTGGGATTGTCGCCATCCATCTGCCTATCGAACGATTTCATTTGACTGAGTGCGACCGCACGGCCAGACACTTCTTCGCAACTCGACCGCATCGACCACATTGCATTCGCCGGCCCATGTCCATAGGCTGCTTGTCACGCTGCTCATAAGAAGGGCACCTGGACAGAGCCCGACAGGCTCTAGTGCAGCGAGGCCGACACCATGGATAAGGGCATACCTTTCTTCTTGTGATGGATGTGGAGTGAGGGAGAAAAGGCAGCAATGGTATTGAAAGACTGGCCGACGACATAGTAAGCCATGAAAGGAAGGCGCTGATGTGTAAGCAATACGACCTTTCCTCGGAGTGAAGAGAGAGAAGAGGACTTTGAGGAATAGCGGGGCGGGGGAGGTGGGGTGTCATATGGAAAGATAAGAAAGGGTGGCATCAGAGTCACATTGTCACATTGCTTGATGTTATCTCCGGCGACCTAAAGTTGAGGATGGGGTAGGTCGACAACACCATTCAGCAGCCTATCCACGAAACCGCGGGTCCCGAAACGGGGGAGTTTGAGGTTGAAGATGAGCTACGTCAAAAATGAGCGGGTCACGAGAACGTTTGATCCGTCTTGTGCCCCTCTCCGAGGATTAGGGCCGGACCAGCGACACGCTCGGGCGACCATGGACAGTACGAGTAAGGGGCAGGTAAGGGGGCGGAATAGATAGCGGTTTCGAGCCTGCGAAAGCTCTCGTCAGGGGGCACCGCTACCCCGACCGCTGCCCGTCCGAGGCCGTTTTGAGCACCAGCTACCAATCTTACGCCCCATGTAGGGAGTTGGCCAGCTTGCAGAGGCAACGGGGGCATGCAAGGGGCGCGACCCCGGATAGATTGGTTACAATTCGGGATGCACGAGTGGGGAGGAGGGATACTTCCTGCTTGAGAAAGGGAGGTGAATCCCACAGGTGGTGCTGGCAGGCGAGACCCTTTCGCCGGGTTCCCATCGGCACTGTGGCGCTGCGATGCGGTACCCACTGTGACAGCATTTCCGAGTCACCGTGGGGTCCCTCTCCTCCATCCGAGCAGGATTCGAGTGACATAGAGAAGACTTACCGGTATCCCCATGGGCTCCCAGAGAGCGCGAGGGAGTCCACGATGAGGCGAGATGGGGAGGCGGGGGTATGGATGCACGAGTCGTGCGATGGCATATGCATCGCGGTGGCACGTGAAGATGTGGATGACGGTGACGGGGCGGGGTGTGGACGAAGATAATAGCGGGGGTGAAGACAGTGGCACGCTGTTGTGCCGTCGTTGGTTTTCTGTTGTCGCCAAAGGGAGAGCGATGAGTGAGGGCGATCTCAGCGGAACGAGAGCACGTGGCGATCGCCACACGCCGTCCTGGATACAGCGAGTCAGTCGACGACAGGGCGAGCTCGCGAAGTGACTCGTGAAAACTTACCGGTATGCCCTTGGGCTCCGAGAGAGCACGTACTAGCCGTCCTCTATAAAATAGCGAGGGAGTCCACGATGAGGCGGGATGGGGAGGCGGGCGTGTGGATGGAAGGTAGGAGTTGTGGATGGAAAGAACATCTGATGGTGGGCGATGGCGTGTGCATCGCGGCGGCAAGTGAGCGTGAGGGTGAGACGTTTACAATGAAGCAAAACGCAGCACTGAAGCGAAACATTGACTCGGATATCCAGACTCAACACGGTACCATTAGACGTAGACCCTTTGAGAACTGCAGCCGGTTGGGGGCTGTACAGATGCTACCTGGAGCGGGTACTAGTGTAAGGCTGAGAGGGAGGTGACTGGCAGTTGCACGGGAATGGGACCCGTCGACGGAATGTAGCCAGCTGAACTAGTAGTTGCCTGGATAATAGCCAAGGGGGAAGATGATGGCGTGCCAGACGATGCGATGCGATGATCCGGATAAAGATGGTGGAAGATCAGGTGGCTAAAAAGATGAAGGTGAAGAATGGACGTGGATGTGAAGGCCGGCGTGGGTGCGGATGTTGAGAGAGACGCGACGACAGACGACGACCAGGAAAAAAAGAATCCGAAGTTAAATATATAGAAGGTGTGTGCGTGAACAAGGTGCGTATCCATGTGATTGAAGGCGTCCACCATAGAACGTCAGAGGGAGCTCGGGCTGATGGTCGACGTCGGAAGCGACGAAAAAAAAAAGATGGTTGTGGCATTATTCGTCGTCGATGCTATTGTAGAGAACGTCAATGGCGTACTCTGTGATACTTGTGATTGGGTGACAAGCGTCAACAAAGTGGAATCGGACATAGAGGTGGTACTCGCACAAGTGACGCATACACCGCGAACACGGCCGCGGACAGTTCAGGAGGCGATGAAGATGGAGACGGTGAAGGCCTGGGTAAGGGAGACGTAAGGATAGACAACGACGTCCAGAAAGACAAAGGCGTGGCATGAAAGAGGGAGTAGACAAAGTAGACGACGACCCGGAAGACGTCGAAGGCGGACCGCTCAGCAAAGACGCTGTACTCAAAGAGGGTGAAGAATTAGATTCAGACAAAAAAAGCTGACGAGTACAAGGACGCAGACAAAAGAGGAATAGAGGTTGCAGAGCAGTGACGGTGATGCGAATGTAAATGTATGTGTGAGTGCCAGTGAGAAATATGCGTGTGATTGAAGGCTTCCACAGAGGAGCAGAAGAGACCGCCGCGCGAGGATCGATGCACGCGCTGTCGATCGACATCGACATCGGAAGGGATGGAAAGATGATGATCATTCAAGTCGTCGATGCCCTTGCAGAGGACGTCAATGGCGCACTCCCTTGTCCTTGCGATTGGATTACGAGCGTCGACAAAGTCGCATCAGATATAGACGGTAGGACTCTTCTCGCACGAGTGACCTGGCATGGGCTCGTCCAGCACTCGTTGTACGTGTACGTCGACCGTGAACAGTACCCTATGGAGAACGTGCTTCATTGTATCCAGACGCGGTCACGGTGGAGATGAACTTGCGAGAACGTATAAGCGAGTCCGAGACATCACTATACCTATGGTGCCATCGCCGCAGGACACTAGGAACGCGGAAAAGAATGTGATTGCTTTGTATATGGCCGTACAGAAGTATCATGGGACACGTACGGTCGGAAGGTGGAGGGAATTTTGTCAACGCCGGCCTGAGGTGAGGTGTGCGTGTCACGGTGCAGGCACGCTCGTCCCCGTTCGGGAGCCTTTCAGAGTGGTAAGGCATTCTTGAAGTCCGAGCATACCCTACGAAGGAGTCGCTAGTCTGACCTGGCAGGAATAGCAACTTTCAAAGAGGTCACTCAGATTCGGAAGCCTTGCAGGACAGCCATGCTCGTTCGGCGTGGTGCCCCAATTTGAAATTGGAGGATTTGGATTCTCCCGAACGGGAAACCTGAAGTTGCGTGATTAAAAAGTCACTACAGTGCGACTGTAGAAAACACAAGGGAATAAGAGTACGCAGAAGCGATCTAGGGAGCGACCGCGATGCCGTACCGGTTTGTCTTGGTAGCAGCGCGTCGCAAGGAGGGAGAGGGAGAGGGAGAGAGCGGTTGGTGCACCGTTGCGCCGTCATCGTGTCTGTCGTCGTCACGTGTGAGGGTGAGGATGAGGGCGAGGATGAGGGCGAGGATGGTGGCGGGGGTGAGGACAGGGCGACGGCGACGGCGAGACGAGGTGGAGCTGCCAGCACGCCGGATCCTCGGAGATTACTCACAGATTGGGCGCCTGACGGACGATGAGTTGTATCAGGTTTAGCGCAACCGTTGCGCGGGGTGTGAGCTGGGTGGTACCCCCATCAAGAAGGCTTTGCAGATCACTAGCACGCCATGAATGAATAGCCAGCCAGGTCAGAACATAGCGTACTCAAAGGTGACGGGCGCCGCATCGACGCGCTTCAGAGCGACTTTAGTGATACCGCGCGACTGACCCCTCTCTTTAGGAGGACGGTCCGACATGTTGACTTCAAACTGTCAGATGCAACTGATCAACCGGGGAGATAGTTTGGGGAGGGGGCTCCTGGACAGGTTGAGAAGGAGGAAGCGATGCAGGGTCCGGTTCGTTGTTGTCGTGGGGAACAGGCTGCGATTCCGCGACGGGCAAAGCAGGAATGGCGGGCTCTTGCATGAGAACATCGAAATCGGGAGGGATACTGTCATTGAATGAAGCAGCGAAATCGTCATCGTTAGGATCGACGTTGCTGAGGATTTCGTCGAGCGGAAGCTCGATGGTCGGACGTAAGATACTGAAACCGCGGGAAGAAGTGTTGATGACGTCCTCCCCATAATTCATAGCGTTGGAAACAGTAGGCTGTACAGAGAGGAGAGCAGATGGACCGAAATCGCTAGAAAAAAGGGACGGGAACCGAAGAAAGGGCTGTTCGTCCGTTGGACACTTGCGCTTCCTGCCTGCAGAAGCGTCTGTATCGGTATGGGTGGACTCGTCGCCAGCGACGTGGGCGCGAGTGGCCTGTCGGCCACGTCGGGTGGTGGTTTCCCTGAACTCCGTAGAAGGTCTAAGATCGGGCTTTTGGACGGTGTTGGGGGTAGCAGGCGTCGGTTGGTCGATGGAGAAAGTGAACTGCATGCGCTTAATGGTCCCGGGTTTCGCGTTCTGACTGGCCTCACGGCTGCGCTCTCGTTCAGCCGCGCGCTGACGAATGAGATCGGTGGACGCATTGCGCTTGAAGTCGGGGGCGCCAAGCTCCTCATGTCCCGCACATTGCCAGACCTTCTCGTCATATTGTCACGTCGGGACAGCAGCGCCGCCAATGTGTCCGTTGGCGTTGTGCTGTCGTTGGTTCCGGTGGGCGAGGAAGAGGGAGAGAGCGCGTGGCCGTCCTCAATGATATAGCGAGGGAGTCCACGATGAGGCGAGGTGGGGAGGCGGGCGGGCGTGTGGATACATGAGTGGTGGGAGGTGTGGATGACAAGGGCGTGTGCATCGCGGCGGCAGGTGAGGAGGCGGGGTTGAGGACAGGTAGACAGTGAGGTGAAGGCGATCGAGTCGTGGTGTTTTTTTGTCGTTGGTTCCGTGTGGTGTGGGCGAGGGAGGGGGAGAGAGCGTGTGGCAGTCGCCGCACACTGTCCTCGATGACATAGCGAGGGAGTCCACGATGAGGCGGGGTGGGGAGGCGGGCGAGTGGATGCACGAGTGGGGGGAGGTGTGGATGGAAAGGACATCCGAGGGTGGGCAAGGCGTGTACATCGCGGCGGCAAGTGAGGGTGAGGGTGAGGACGGGGAGGGATGTAGACGAGGATGGTGGCGGGGGTGAGGACAGGGCGACGGCAGTGACACGCTATTGTGTCGTCGTTGGTTCTCTGTTGTCGCCAAAGGGAGAGGGATGAGTGAGGGCGATCTCGGCGGAACGAGGGCACGTGGCGATCGCCACACGCCGTCCTGGATACAGCGAGTTAGTCGACGACATGGCGAGGTCGCGAAGTAACTAGTAGAAAACTCACAGGTATGCCCATGGGCTCCGAGAGAGCGGGCGGCCGTCCTCTATGATATAGTGAGGAGTCTGTGGATGCACAAGTGGTAGGAGGTGTGGATGGAAAGGACATCCGGGGGTGGGCGAAGGCGTATGCATCACGGCGGCAGGGTGCGGATGAGGGTGAGAACGGGGCGGGGGTCTGGACGAGGATGACGGCGGGGTGAAGACAGGGCGACGGCAGTGGAACGCTGTCGTGTCGTCGTTGGATTTCTGTTGTCACCAAAGGGAGAGGGATGAGTGAGGAGGCTCCCGACAGAACGAGAGCACGTGGCGATCGCCGATCGCCGTTCTGGATACAAAGAGTTAGTCGACAACAGGGCGAGATCGCGGAATGACTCGTGAAGACTTACCGATATGCCCATGAGCTCCGAGAGAGCACGTAGCCGTGCGCTATAATTAATATAGCGAGGGAGTCCACGATGAGGCGGGATGAGGAGGCGGGCGTGTGGATGGAAGGGGGGAGTTGTGGATGGAAAGAACATACATCTGATGGTGGGCGATGGCGTGTGCATCGCGGCGGCAAGTGAGGGTGAGTGTGAGGGTGAGGGTGAGGAAGGGGCGGGGATGTGGACGAGGATGGTGGTGGGGGTGAAGACAGGGCGATGGCAGTGCTTGCGAGGTTTCGCGATGTGCGTCTTCATGTGCAGCTGCTCTTTACAGGCTGTTCAGGACCCTGTGGCAGGTCGCGTACGGGCAGGGGTAGCCTTCATGCTTCACCCTCTCCTGACAATGTTGATACTGATGCTGGGAATGCAGATCGAAGTGATACTGGTCTGGGATAGACGGGGTAGCGGTGGGAAGTGCGCCCTGGTCAACCAATTCTCGACTGTGGTCCGTCGTTGTAGTACGGGCTGTAAAACCCGGGGCTAAGCCACGTCGGCTCTGTGTAAGAGACGAGAGAGAGAACGTCGGGGGCGGGCGCCTTTACGCGCTCGGCCTGGCTGGCGATCGTGCCCAATGATTTAGAGGCGAGCATATGATAGGCGCAGGAGGACTTCGTGACAGTGGAGACCACTTCGGCGTCGGTTGCGTCTTTTCCAGCTGGTGTAAGTACAAGCAGGGTCAGTGCTTGGCCGGCATGCATAGAAAATCTTGGCTCACCGACACACGTAGAGAACGTTGGCACCACCGCGATGCAAGTCTGCGAACCGAGTGATATCACAAACTTTGGCGTCGATAATCATCCACTACATAAAGACAGTGGCAAGCCGTCTTCGTGTGGAGAAAAACTTGCCAAGTCGCCTTCAATTTCATATAAGATACTGAGACAGTGAATGACAGAGCCTACCTTTGCAACCCCGTCGAAAGTGAACTCTTTTGTACTTTGGGTCGACATTCCATCATGGTGCCGTATCGGAAGCAAGTTTCAAGATGTGGCCCGGACTCGGACTTGCAATACATTATGTAAGATATGGTCCGAGTCCCGGGCCGAGATCACCGTGACGAACCTATGAAATTCACAAGCCCTCCGGGCACCGTTAGAAACGATGCGTTATAGCTATACCGCATCAGTAAATCCACCAAGTCTTTGGAGGCTTATTAGTCTAATGTCCAGTCGAAGGTCGGCTTGGAAGTTCAACAGTTGCGGGACTTCAATGCGGCCACCTTATCTTGTGATCACGCTTACCCAGTCGCGTCCATGACGCCGATGCAGCGGTGACGCGCAAGTTCATACGCGCAGCACATAGTCTGAATGACTACTTTTTGCGCGATGCATAGTAAATTACAAACAGAAATTACAAACAATCGATACGTCAAGTGGTACACATTTTCTACATTGTCCGTCGTCGCTGTCCGTGCGTGATGATACAAAGTTCGTGTAAAACTACACCTGAATTTGAAATTTGATCCCTACTAGAGTAACGCGTAATCAAGGTGTAGCCTGGAGTGAGCGCATGTAAGAGTGGGCAAAAGCCCGGCGGGCGTTCCAGTCCGTGGCTCCGTCGAGCGAGCTGCTTACTGTTGTTGGGAAATAACGGGATATATCAGCATAAGATGTGGGCCTTGGAACCCTGCTAATCTAAACGTTCCACGAGAACACACGCGCGGTCTGAAAAGGAGTGAGGATATAGTGAGAACAACGTACACAAAGTAGTCGAGTGTGAATCGTTCGAGGCGTTTGAGTCCCATCGCGAGTTCGTCCATGGTTTTACAAGATGCGAATTGACGGGTTCCGAGATGGAAATATGCACCTTGAGGTCAACCAAAGGAAGCGATTCGAGTTTAAGCTTGCGGCTGGTGCGGGCACCGACTCTGGTGTAGGTAGGCATCGTCGCTTCCAATGTGTTCTCTATCGGCTTGGCCAAAGCCTCCTCAGCCTTGTGGATGAGATCGACCACTTGTCTGCGAGCTGCACGGCCTCGTGCTTCGCTAAAGCCATCTCTTTCGCGGTCGCCCCAGGCGAGAGCTTCGTCTACGTGGGTGGTCTTGAGCTCTACAGCGGTCACCTTGACCCGGGCCCTAGTCTCGTCTATTAGTTTTTTACACTCACGCTCCGTGGCGGGATTGAGCTCGTCTGGCAGATCTAACGGGGGGGGTGAGCTTGAAGTATTGGGTGCATCTGCGTTCTTCTGCGGTGGGACCACCTGTCTGAGTTGTCGCTGGACAGCTTTGGAGGAGTCTACAGAGGCAACGAGAACCTGCTACACAGTGGTGCTGCTCGAAGGAAGTTGGATCGGAAGGGGATGAAGAGGTCGCGGTACTGCTGATTGGGCAAGGAATATACTGCCGACTCCATAAGATGTGCAGGTGGTGTTGACGGAATAAAAGAGGAGTGTCGTGATAACGTTTTTGGACTGGTTGGGTGTGGATGAGGCAGTGGAGGTGGTGTTCGTACTCGTTAGACACCGTTGTCGCAGTAAGGGATGAAAAAAAAACCCCCCGATGAGTACTAGCGTTTAATACTCTTGGATGGCACCTCGAATCTGGGAGTGATCGGGATCGTTTGCACGCCGTGTAAGTTCAAGGTACGAAAAGACGATGACGGCTACCTTTGATCGAATGAGAAGTGTATTAACTCAAAATCTCGACGGAGTAGACCATACGGAACATCTTTATCAGATGCCACATGACAAGACGCGGCACTGCACCTACATCGCATCGCGAATCCCGTGAGCAACAGACGACAAGTTGTTCCAAAAAACGTTACCTAGGGTGGCCATTAAAGATAACGACATAGTAAGTAATGAAGTAAAGGGTAAATAAGTACGACGAGTTGCAACTCACCACGCCACAATATACCCACGCCACAGCCAGACCGGTCCCGTCGGTCAGGATAAACCTGTCGGCCCAGGAATTTCGGAAGACCCGGCGTGGGCCGACCAACTATATTTCGCAAAATACAAGCGAAGAGACATAGCGAATACATACGATACAAACTAGACACGGTCCTCGGCGATGTTCATATTAGCGATTTCGATATACACAAAATCTGCTGATCGAGCGAAAAAAACAAAAAACAAAAAACAAAAACAAAACAAAAAAAAACACTACCAGTCAATGAATTCATCGTCTTTTGGAGCACCAACGCCGCTCGGGTATGGTCCAGGTGACCAGACATCGATCCACCAGATTCTGATAAAACTTGGACGCGATCTTGTTCGTCTGTGCATCGCCCGCTACCCACATCGTCCCAATCAGACCGGATCCCTGCAAACTGCATCGCCAACTCCAGATGGATCCCTCGTCTGGACCCACCTCGTCCCCGATCGTTGTATGACACACAGAGAGGTAGGCAAATTCAGGGTTCTCTAACTCAAATCCTATGATCCGTTCCACGGTAAAGTGGCCATCCTGGAGCCTGGCAAATGTAGAGTCAAAGGGTTGCTTCCCGTTTGGGATGCCATGACAAGCAAAGTGAACCCTTTCGTTTCTCCTCAGCGCCTTCGAGACTTGTGACATATTCGATTCGCAATCTCGGTGAAACGACCTCATCCCAGAGGAAGCAAGCGAGATCTCTCCCCAAAGTCAAGGTCCGGAGGTCCGACGACAGGTCCTGAACAGGGATTTCGTGATTTACAATGGGATGTGAACCGGATCTCTGTCGAAAAAGACGGCGAGTGGCTCACAAGTATACTGGCTAGGATTCAAAATGGCCACAGGTCCACCACTGGTAGCGCGCTGGAGTTCGGAGAAGGAAAAGGGGAGAAGGAATCGAGCGAGACCGGGTGATTTTTGCGAATTTTAGTGATTGCGGATTGTAGATCAACATTATAGACTGCACAGCCTGTTGTGCTGATCTGTGAATGAATTGTGTCGTGGACAACTTCCTCGACCGGAGAAACATGCTTTGAATGTGAGTGTTTCATAATCCTCTGTGATATGATCGACTCCGGGCCCTGTGGAATGCAACCTCGAGACCATCTAAGCCTGCTTGTTCGTAGACAGTAATCGGTTGCGGAACGTATGATGCCGCGCGGAAATGCGTCTGCGATGATCACGTTGGCATTTGGATGCGAAACGTGATTTCTCGTCCAAGAACAGAAAGGTGCAATGTTTGTGGCTCGGTACATTATATGCCGACTATAAGTGCGTTAGAGACGATCCAATAACAGCAGAGAGAAGGGGACAAATCTCACCCTCCTGCGGCTGCGCCTTCTAGATTAAGAAAGGTGCTGCAAGAAATCTGTCAAAGGTGAATCCCGCATGAAAGATCTCGGATTGCATTCGACGACGTACGTACGTACTCCGTTCAGACCAGACTCTTCGTTGTTAATATTGAACACGACGGTTCGCTTTGGTCTATGTTTCGCAAAGTGCTGCACCATCTGTATCAAGGTGACGGCTCCCATCGAGTCATCCGTCGTGCCCCGGCGCAGTTGAGACCGAAGCATGATGAGGCCGATAGCAGATATCCCCCAGAATTCGTGAAAAGCGGCCCGGGGGTCCTGGTATTTTGACAAGGAGATCTGGTAGACGGCACACGGTTGCGAGAACACGCTCGTTGCCCAAGAGATATATAAATGACGTCTCAGTGGATCTTCACATAGGGATGCTGCGAAGCAACGTCTTCAAGGCGTAAAACGTCGAGGTCACGTACAAGGTCGTTGGCATGCGAATTGAGGGAATGGGTCGGGAAAATAACCTCAAAAGCAAGAATCTTAGGTCTGGCGCTCCGACGGCATGGAAGGACGGAAGGTTTACTTACAGGTGAAAGTCCGACCAAGCTTGGTCCAGGTCGAGTCCTCTGGTATTGTCGATGGAAGAAGATCGTCTGTGAAAAATTGCGGAGATGGTTGTTGTAGTGTAGATGATACGATCACGACCCAGAGCGCCGGCCAAAGAACGACTGTTTTAACTTCACCACACGAAGTAGTAGAGCACCAAATGGCTGCCTGAGCCACACGATTAGCCTCATTGCTCGCGTAGGCAGATTGCCTGAGGAGTCTTCGTCGACCAGCCGACTGATCTACGAATGAACGGGGACTAAATGCTGTATTGCAAGGGAGTCGTCCTTGGTCTCGATATGTACCTCACCCAGAAGTGGTGTCATGGCCTGACAAACATTGAGGCCCGACTCGGAGTCGGATGAGAGTATCCGGAGAGGGACGAGGCTGATGACACGGAAAATGAGACAAAGGGGAGACGGTGAATGATGACTGCAATGACGTGACTAACCTGTCCAATTCGGCGGTATTAATCGGTTTCGGAACGTGGGGGGTTCGATCTGATCGTATGTGCTCAGAACGACGAACTAACTGCTTGTCCCCAACATATATGACCCAGCGGATAATCATAGAAGATCGTGATTCGTTGCATATAAGCAGTTCTTCGAAAGCTACTGCCTGATGTAACTCGTCATAGAGACGGCTCGTTGTGGTGTTAGTGAGCACACGAGGTATGTTGCTGATCATTCGCTCAACAACCTTCCTTGCGAATCGATGGAGTCGTAGATATCGATTCTGCAGATCCAACACCGAAAGAACATCAGCCCACGTGGTCTGTGTGGTATGTCCAAAACAGGCTCACCGCGAATTTGTCGGTCGGGCGATTGCTCGATTTTCGATAGCATCGTCTTGAAAGCGGTGAATGCCTCACTGTAGCGACCCATGCGATGTAGTACATCATGCTTTCTCCTTTACCCACTATAGGACGATGGGTCATGTTCGATCGCCTGACTGCACCGTCACCGTCATTAATTTAGTGAAGCGCGAGCTAATTCATACTATAGCAGCACTAGCAAGCTCGTCCTCGAACTAACCTACTCGATTCTATTTGATGATGACTGTTGGTCGGGTCTAGTGAGAGCGCGGTCGAGTAGTATCCAATGGCCGCATCACGGTGGTCCTTGAAGTCCATTGCTACGTCACCTTTTCTCCCCACCTTGTCGACACAACTTTGTTAAAAGGCTGGATAGATTCTCAGATTAGTCTCAGTTCGACATTACAACCACTTACTAAGTTCTCATCGCAGTTTCTCATCGATAGCGCACGTATTCCAAAGAATTTGGAGGCGAGCCTTGTCATGTTTTTCTACACTCGACTCGTCGTCTGAAGACTCGACGCACATTGATCCGTAAATTCTGATTGCACGGATTGAATATCTCTACTATGACATAATGAAGAAACTCACCTTGAAGTCATTTCGGATCCTTGCAGGTGTTGATGATCTCGAGGAGATGCTGTGCGGTATCATATATGCGACCGCGGGCATACATTCTGCTCATGCATACAAAGTTGTTTACGGAGTTCTGGAACGGTTTGTCGAGGTGATCTATTCTACAAAAAACGGGTGAGGGAAATGTCGAGTCAGGACGATAACAAACGTGCCTGAGCTCCTTTCCTTCGCACCGAGGTCTGCTCATAAAGGCCTGACGGCCTCAGTTAATTGACTTCGTGTTGAGAGGTGGCGAACATGTGGCGGAGATCCTGTACTGATTCGTTGACATGAGTAACTTTACAATCTAGTAGACGGGACTTGCCAACATGGCTGAAACAAGATACACATGATCTTTCATCCAGAGACCTCCCCACTAGTGTGTGGGGTAGTGTGGGGCTCCGTGAGCTGTCTAGGTGGCCTCGGTAACATCAGAGGGCCTGGGCAGCGTTATACCCACTAAAACCTCAGGTGCGGTGACCCAGTCTGAAGGTAGGTGGTGGTGGGGTAGGAGGATGGGGGTCCAAGTGTCGTACACGCGGGAGCGTAATGCAGTGCGGCGGGGGTGTTTCGCTAGGGTGCGATCTAGGGACAGGCGGGTGTCGAGTTTCGACAACCAGAGTGTCGTGATAGATTGTGGTGTGTGGGCCTGATCCGAGATGACCCGTGTGCAGCGCAGGGTCCAGATGAGGTGTGCGGATTCAGAGAGGAGGAATACGCTGGAGGCGCGCTTTCCCCAGGGCGCGGGGGTTGGGGCGGGGCGAGTCAGTGGGTGGTGGGGTGATGGACCCACAGCCAAGGATGATGCCAAGGCTCGGTGGGTGCCATGGTCCGAGGCTCGGGGGCCAGAGTCGTTCAGCGAGGCGCCAGATCGTCGAGCGTTCTGGGCTGTTGCAGTGGAATAAGATGTGGTCGAGGGATTCCACGGTGCCAGCGCACAAGGAGCAGTATGCGCGGTCCTGGTAGGTTGGTATGTGGAGCCAGAATGCGCCAATGCGCAGGGAGCTGTTGATAGCGCGATATATGAAGTTCTGGATGGGGCGGCGGATATCGGGGTGGCGGATGCGCAGCCATATGGTCTGGTCAGTCTCGAGGTGGGAGGTCAGGGCGTGGATAGCGCAACGCGTAGTGGCGAGGCAAACGGCGACGGTATGGGGCAGGGGGGTGTCGCAGCGCGTCAGTGCCTTGTACACGGAGCGTTGTGAGGCGGTGCTCAGTTTCATTCCTTGGAGGGCGAAGTTGTGTGGGACCGACTCGGAGGTCGATTGGGTTTTTTTTTGGTCTACGTCGTCCACACGTGACTGACTGACTTGTTTGTAGTTCGTCGTACTCTAACCCCAGTGAAATGCTATTAGTCGCGATGCAGATCGATATATAGCCTCAGTGACTCGGAGTGAACTAGTGCTAAATAGTATATTGTACACGCCAGTAACTAAATTCAAGTTCAAGTCACCGTGACAGGCGTAGCACGCAGGTGCTTTCTCGTCCACGCTGATGTTTGGGATTTACCATGAGAAAGGATCGTTACTCGCTTCGGCTTCTTCACCTCGAAGACGTAGGGACCCTTTCGCTGTGCATTGCCCAAGCAATCAGGATTGCGGCATTGAAATCGATAACCTCCCGACTGGGCAATCCGCTTCCATTTTTCTTGTGCGGCGCCACAGCTTGGACATTGCAGCGGAATATCCTTTCCCCATGGTCGGTAGTCAACATGCGCCCAAAGGTATTTTGTTGTATTGATAAACTTGCGATCGGGAGAGAGAAGTAAAACGTAGACCCCAGAGTGGCGGCCAAGATCGTTCGAGTTACCCAGCGTGACTGGCACGGCTTCTGCGAACGAGTGGTCTTGAAGGATGACCATTTCGGTGAGCGAAACCAAAAACGCCCACGCCGAAGAAGGGTGGAAGCAACGAGCATCGAAGGCGATCGTTGCCGAAAAGCCGTATCTGCAATGATGTTGTCAGCGTCATAAATGTTAGCAACGGAGTGACCGTGTGTACCTGGCAATCGCCTTCGTAAATTCTTCGCGAGTGTCAGAGTGACGAATATATTGTCCACAACTGAGCATGTACAAGATGGCGTTCTGAGTGATATTCTTGAGCGGGTCAAGCAGAGCTTCGAAAAACTGTGAATGGTTGTGAAGAGCGACCTGGAGCAACTGCAGAATCAAATAAAACGTACCTGCTGTATTTCAGCAGAGACCTGTTTGCCATCTCCCAGGCCAGCAAAAAGATCGCCTCTATCGTCGTCTGTGTGAGTGGATATGGCAAAAATTACCCTCGATGGACCTATAGCAAGGATCTTCTTTGCGATTTCGGTGGCTTTCTTCGTGTACGTCTTCATCTTCCCCTCAGTACCCAAGTCGAACTGCACATCCGTCATCAATAGCCCACCGGTATTGACAAAATATGGTTTGAGGAAATCGTATAGCATGTTGATGGGTCCCTGTGCAGGCAGGGTCTTGAGGCGCAGGTGGATGATAGCGGTGACTGGCGCGTGTACGAACGACTTTGGCGACAACTCGAAGCGACCATGTACACGCGGTGGTTTAGGGAGCACGGGGTTCCCATTTTGATAGAAAGCCTACAATGTACAGCGAGCGTCAGTGGATGGTAATTGACTCGAGGGACATGCTTACCATGTAGGGTATAACCGTTTGAGTTTTAGCATTGTCCATTAGATGACACGAAAGGCAAAGGTATTTCACTTCCTTCGGCTCAACGAGCGCAAGGTATTCGGGAGGAACCACTATGCAACTCTTGCATTCGGAACGTACACATAGATCGCACCGCCATAGCTCGCCACCGTCGTTGCACATATGACAAAACTGTGGTGGCAACGCGAGATGAAAAACAAAATTCATGACCAAGGTAGTACTCACATCGTTGCTTTCATTGGATATAACTTCTGATGGCCCTAGAGAACACAACGCCTTGAGGCAGGGCCGAATAGAAGACCCGTCGGTCCTGGGTCTCTGGAGTTGAACTTGAATCTCTGCAGCGAGACTGCGGTTGACGGATTGGGAGGTAACAAGGGTGACCGGACTCTTATTCACGAGTGAAACGGGAGGAATAAGTTCATCTGTCGACTTGGAACTCTCGGCGATGGCCTGGGACAAGTTGGGGGCTCCGTATGAGACAGGAGTGCCAGTGACTGGATCGCGGAGGATCAGGGAAATTCGAGGAGCCTTTCCGCTCGTCGACTTCTTGGCTGTCTGCTTTGTGCGTACCATTGATGCGTACTTCGACGAGGGGAAGTCGGTTCTTGAAGTTGTGGTACTTATGTTTACTTACATAATTCGGTATTCCATCCCCGACTCCCACTGGCACGAAGTGGAGACTCGGAGGTTATGTCGATCACAAAAATCGGGCGCTATACAGGTCGCGCGTCCCTCCACCCGTAATTGTCCCTTTCATGATTACCATTTTAGACAGTGGGAACAACTAGAGAGACTCCACCGGCTTTTCCCGGCCCGTCCCAGAGTCTCACCGTGGGCAACGCATCCAATGTTCTCATCCAAGATCTCACGCAAATAGGTTCCCCGTTCTGGGTACTACGTCATCTCCTGTTCACCGAACCAAAAATACTTACCCCAATCATAGAACAACTTTGTATATCTATTTACCAATGTGACCTATCGCAGAATGAACATTCTTCCACATCTTACTCTTCCAATCCCGCCGCCAACTCCGGTATGTCTTGCGACCAACCCTTCGCACGTTCTCACTGGCATCCCACCCTTTAGATGGCTGGGATATCTACCGTTCCTCGTACGTCACCATTGAAGACTCCACCATCCACAACAACGACGATTGCGTCTCCTTCAAACCCAATACCGCCTCGTCTGGCAACTTGGGCGACGTCGTCGCGCAACTGGAATCGACCCCGTGCGTTCTCGGCAATGTTTGCCTGCACTTGCACTTGCGGGCAGCTTGCCTCAGACGGTGTGTCCTTGCGACCCCGTTCTACCTTGCCATTGTTCCACGGTGTGTCTTCACGACCCCGTGCGTTCTCGGCAATGTTTGCCTGCACTTGCGGGCAGCTTGCCTCAGACGGTGTGTCCTTGCGACCCCGTTCTACCTTGCCATCGTTCCACGGTGTGTCTTCACGACCCCGTGCGTTCTCGGCAATGTTTGCCTGCACTTGCGGGCAGCTTGCCTCCGACGGTGCGTCCTTGCGACCCCGTTCTCCCTTCCCCTCACTCATGGTGTGTCTTCACGACCCCGTGCGTTCTCGACAATGCTTGCCTGCACTTGCGGGCAGCTTGCCTCAAACGGTGCGTCCTTGCGACCCCGTCCTACCTTGCCATCGTTCGGCGGTGTGTCTTCACGACCCCGTGCGTTCTTGGCAATGTTTGCCTGCACTTGTGGGCAGCTTGCCTCAGACGGTGCGTCCTTGCGACCCCGTTCT
>JBBPOJ010000531.1:0-24906 GCA_038091395.1 Leccinum rimulosum
GAGACAAGCCCTCGACCTTCGCCCGTTGGAGCACCCGCATCGATCAATGTCGTTGAGCAATGTTGCATGCTATCTCTCCACTCGTCACAACCAGCTTGGAGATACGACGGACCTCAATGAGGCCATCATCCTCGCGAGACAAGCTCTCGACCTTCGCCCGTCAGGGCACCCGCGTTGATCCAATGTTGTTGAACAATGTTGCATGCTATCTCTAGACTCGTTACAACCTGCTTGGAGACGTGACGGACCTCAATGAGGCCATCATCCTTGCGAGACAAGCCCTCGACCTTCGCCCGTCAGGGCACCTGCATCGATCAACGTCGTTGGGGGATGTTGCAAACTATTCCTGCCCTCGTTACAACCAGCTTGGAGACATGACGGACCTCAATGAGGCCATCATCCTCGCGAGACAAGCCCTCGACCTTTGCTCACCTGGCCATCTCGATCGACCATTGTCGTTACGTACATTTGCACATTGTCTCAGTGTTCGCTTCACCCAGTCGAACGAGTTGAGGGACAGAGCAATGGATCACGCAAGCCGAGAATTTCCGCCATCCCACAGCCCTTCTCGCATACAAAACATCTCTTCGACTACTCGTCCAGCGTCTCGCCATTTTACCACCCCTACCTACGCATACTGTTTTTCGTCGTGCTTTGAAGGTTACTGACACGGACTGGTTCCCCCAGACCCTATAGCAACGAGGTGGGTTAAGTGGTTCTCGGTACTGAAGGTTGCTAAGGTGCATGTGCAGCGTACGTTCTACGAACGTGTACGAAGACCAATCACTTGGGATATTCCACGCGGAAGACAAGTTGTCGGCGGGCGGCGGAGCGTGCATTCAACAATACTGATGGGTCACGAATGATCATGTGGGGTCACTATCTGGCTATGCATGCACGTCTCCAGCTTTCTTTTGGTGCGTCATCGTTTGTTCCTCGCGTCATACCTTTTTGACATCCCCACCAAAGCCCTTTTCCTCGTCTGCATTATAGAGGTTTGGAATAGACGATTCCTTGTGTCCTCGTGTCCTGAACGACTTCATCGTTAGAAAGATAACTTGACCAATGCAGGGATCCAAGGCTGGTTTAACATATTCTCGATTCGTACGTGAAGAATCGCTCTTAGTACTAACACCGACTAAAGTTCTACTTATTTACCAGTCTTTGAAATAGTTTCAGGCTATGGATCAGCCTCGGTATTCCAAACGTACGTGCTATTGTGAGTCTAGGACATGATCGTCTTCTCATTCGTGGATTCAGCAAAACTATTATCTTTCTGGGGCATTCCGACCCCTGTCAAAGTTGATTCTCTGTCTCGTTATGATACGCGGCCGCCATCGTGGTTTGCTCGTGGAAATCGACAGAGCCGTCGTGCTTGCTTCCTTTCGAGCTTCAAAACGGGTCAGACGATCCGGATCCGCCGCTGAGAGCAGATGAACGGTGATCCAGTAGGCATAGTGCGGGCGCTGCGTCTCCTACTGTCGGGGAATTTGCGGACGACGCTGAAGATGGGCAAGCGAGTGTAGAGATGGAGCGGCTCGGAGGAGATAAAGAGGAAGCTGGTGATGCCAGTGCAGCCTGAGAGCACGGGAGCACGGCGGGAGCTGAGCGCTGAGCGCTGGGAACAGGAGAGGTTTTTATTCGAGAAATCGTGCATGGACCAGCCTACTTGTCTTGGAGGGTGTCGGGACGTCCTTGATATCTATTTCTTGGAGTATGGACTTGCACAGATTGATGGTCATCGGCGGGTTCGGCGAGAAGTCGAGAACATATCTGTAAACTTGGAAAACACATTAGTACTAGAAGGTCTGGGACTCCGGTCACAGTCACTGGCAGACTTAGTATCACGCCGTAGCTCCGAGTCAACTTGAATGGCATATTCAAACCAATTGCCTACATGTTTCCTCCATCATCCGAATCACTTGGCACTACTACTACCAGCCGGACGCCAGCGCACCAGCGGTGGCACGACCGCAGATGGGCCAGTGCGGACGGTGCTGTTCGCCAAACCGATACTAGTACAGATGCCGCCCTCGCAAGACTCTCTGCGATGAAAAATTTGAAGGGTTATAGTGTCGACTCGGAAGATCCATTTATCACTGTATACACGCCCGGGCATGTACTACCTCGTCCCTCGCGCCCAATTCCAACTTGCTCGTCCTCCTTTGATCGGAACGTACGTCCGTTCCAAGTCCATCGACTCAGATGGGCTCGTCGAACACCAGCTGGATCCGAGTCTTTGTGAACGTCAGGCCACGACTCCGACTCCGCATACACCCAACGGCGGCGACCCGCACACGACAGTTCAACCGCTTCTCAGGCACCTCCTGCTCGGTTTCCCATTGACCAGCATGTTGAAGGCCACCGTCGCCACCGTCTCACTCTTCATTTCGCTCGTGTCCGCATCCGTCTTATACCCGCCCCCGGGCCAGAGTCAACAGCTCCTTCGGCCCCGGCGCCGACAAGGTCAAGATAACCGAGGCGAACATCGACAGGCTGTTGTCCGCCTACGACGATGACCCCGCCGCGGTCATGCGCGTGGTCGACCCCGTTTACGCCACAACCCTCGACGAGCCCCGGCTGCTCCAAGTCTTTGGGTTCGAACCGGCGTGGATGACCGAGGGCGACAAGTTGCGGCTCAAGCAACAAGGGCTGTCCTTCATTGATCTCACCGTACGCGAGGATATCTTCAGCTCGGCCAGTGGATCCTCCGAGAAACAGACCGGTATGTAGTCGAACGAGCTTGCTCTGCCGCTGATTTTGATCATGGGGTGTCTTGCTGTAGAGTGGCCCGACCTTGTGCACCAAGACAAGGTTCACGAGGTCGTAGAAACCCTCCAGATAGATGAAACGGTGTACAATCTCGATAACCTGACCTACTTTTTCAACCGTTACTACCGCTCCGACTATGGAGTGCAGAGTTCTCGTTGGATCCACGACAAATTACTCGAGGTGGGTCTTCTACGTCTCCTCATTCTCGTTAACTCCTCTCACCTCATGCTAGATCATCGAAGGCGCGCCCCTGGGCGTTCATGTACCGAATATCGTGCCAGCATAAAAGAGGCCCTTGAGGAAGACGAGGACCCCCTCGCTGCGTTTGACGATTTCATCAAATGGACATCGCGAACCTTTCCCGAGAAAGATCCCGGTTCAGGACTCATACAGCTACTCGAGGAAACCACTAGGAAGTTCAAGGACGATGCACGATACAGTGATGATCTGAGATATCTGAAACTCTGGTGCTCCTACGCGAAGATGGTCGAGAAACCCGCGCTCGTGTACGCGCATTTAGTGAAGAGGGAGATCGGTTGCGTCTATGGGATGTTGTGGGAGGAGTACGCTCTGGCACTCGAAAAGGAGGGACGGTGCGTTTCGAAGCCTGGTCTGTCATGGGCGGGAAACTGACTTGTGCGGCTCCTCAGACGCACAGACGCTGACAAGGTATTTCGCGCCGGGATAGCGCGCAGCACACGACCCATCGAACGGCTCAAGAAGAGATATCGGGACTTCCAATCCCGTCCTGCCTCGAAACAACAGTCGACTTCGTTTCGACCGAGTGGGAATTTTGAAGTAGACGCACTCCGGAGAAACCCATTCAAGAACCACGAACCAGCGCCCTCAACCTCTTCGTCGACTTCCAAACCATCGTCTGTTGCTGCCTCGAGTTCTACCAACAATCCTAGTCCGGCTCACGGTCGATATGCACCCATGCTTGCCCCACCAGCCCCGGGGAGACGGCCGGAGAAGCTTCGCTTCAACCTCTCGTTGTTGTTCACACCCTCTGGCGTCGAGTATTCGGCGCAGAAAGTGCGCGCTCGCTCCATGGGTCTTCTAGGCAAGAAATGGGGTCCGCCGCCTGTTTCGGAACTGCGAGATTCCTCGTCTGGCGCTGTAAAGGTGAACTTCAACGACGATGGTTCCAGGAGTACACAGAATATGGGCGCAACCGCTGCGGGATCCAGACACAAGAGCACCAACGTTGTCAGCGAGCCCACCGTCACGATCAATACGAAGGAAGCCTTGGCAGACGTCTTTGGCATGTATAATTCTCCAGACAAGACAGTCAAGCGTACCATGCCGGGGAGTAAGCACGCCCCTGTGCGGAAAATCGAGCCCATGGGTGGACGTAGGGTTGCCACCGAACCCAAGCCGGAAGCTTCGCGTACCACGCCGCAGAGCGAAAATGTGAAACTTGCGGGTTCAGGCAAGTCTTTAAACAGACAAATTCAGAACATGGTTCGAATGACACATTCTATAGCGTTCAAACCATTTGTTGACGAAAACGTACCACGCAAGGAGAATCCTGCACCCTCGGTCAAGGCAAGTTTTTTTGTGTTCTCATTATGTTATCCCGATCTTATTCGGTGCATGTATGCGTTTACTTCTAGTTTAAACCGTATGTCGACGAGCCAAAACAGAATTCTATCGCGCCCGTTCCTGAGGCAGGTCGTCGTGCGCTCTCCCTCAAAGACTCGGGGGCTGTCCCAGGCAAAGACACTTCTGCAAATCCCTCTTCTGGAAAGCAGGCGTCCACTACGGCTTCGAAACCATCTGTACTCAAGTCTATCTCAGAAGAGTCCCAAGGATTGCCAGTGTTCTCAAAGCCGTTTACGCCTGTATCCCATAAGGAACCCCTCGTTCGACCGTCGCAGACAAAGACTGTCCCTGACGCAACGGATGTGAATCAAGGACAGGGACAACCACCCCAGACTTTCGTTCCGTTCGTTGACTCGAAAACGCTCGCGTCCACCGGGTCAAGGTCAAAACGAAAACCCGACCTTGGGTGCTAGTGGTGGAAGCGTGTTCACACCGAAGCCTCCCTCTGCTGCGAGTCTTAGTGTTGGTGTTGGCGCGACACCCGGTGCATTCAAGCCCTTCGTTGATAATGCGCAGCCGGTCGTAACGCCTGCTTCGACGAAGAAGCTCAACGTGCTGCAGCCACGTGTGGCTCCGATCCAAACGATAATTGAAGTGGCCTACACGGACGAGTCGAGCGAGGCCGATCTACGTGGGGACCCTGATGCAGAAGACGGACCCATGGTTAGCGCGGTTAGCAGTGGCAGCCGCAGCCGCTTTTCCGAGAGCGAAGACGTCTATGAAGGTTGAGGAGCGGATGTCGAAATGGAGGCTGCGATTGTGTCGTCGAGCGACAGTCAGTTCGACGAGGAGGAAGATTACCATCAACCTGGGCATGAAGAACAGGTGTACGGAGACGAAGACGCGTTCCAGGAGGAAGGTTTTGTTGACGAGGACGAGGATAACTACTCTCAACCGTTGGGCGGTAGATTTGGTCGCATCAACGTCATGACTCCAATTACTGAACGGACGTTCGAATTTAGTACGAGGGGGCTCCCAATACCAACCACCACCTTGCGAGCTATAGATGGTCTAAACAAGGACCGAGGGGAAGAGGACAATACTCGTTATGCTTTCGAGGTGGCCGAGAAGCTAACAAGGGAGGTGCGCGAAGAGGAGGAAGACGATCCTCAGGATGTACGCGATGTTCGATCGAGCGACCTCGAGCCCGTCGAGGAGCGCACGGGGACGCTCAGCCTTTCGGATTCTTTGGCCGTTGTGTCTGCCTTCAGACCACCTAATCCTTGTGTTCCTTCCGACCCGCAGATTATTTCGACTCTTCTTTCGCTTCCCTGCAGATGTCGACTTTCATGACCTTAGGAATCAAGGCAGTGGGATGTTGGGTGGGCTGCAACGTTTTGCAGCGCGGATAGCGAGGAAGAGCGGGAAGTCGACGGGCGATGACGGGATGTTCAAAAGGGAGGTCACTTCGGGTGTCGGGGAAACTTGGAGATCTACCTCACGAACTTCTTGGTTCGAATGGACACAATGGCCAACATGCCGCACTACCCGCAGGAACCGCTAGTCACTATGCGCTCAATGGAGTATCGCGAGTTCTGTGAACTTCCTGCTGGTGTCGACTGCCACGATCGTAACGGCGCCAGTGTTCTGCACGCCTTGCAGCTGCCATACCACCGCCATAAGCAAGGATCACGCAGGACACGGAGGGCATTGTGCTACTTCCAAGTCCCCCTGCGACTAGTCCTGTCTCCTCCGTGTCCCCTGCTGTCGTCCGCTGCATCAGGACTGCCTCCAGACGTGGGGGCAGATTCGGCCAAGCCCTCTTCACGCTCAGATACTTGAGTGTATCTATCAGATGTCATCCAAGAACATGATTCGACTGCTGCATTTCAAACCAACGAAGACCCTTTTTGGCTGTGGTAGCAGTGGATGAAGTGGCGGGTTCTATCAAGACTATCGAGATCGTGGAGGATCCCACCACTGGCCAGTCGATGCCGAGCGTGTCGTGGTGTGCTCGCAATACGGTATGATATAGTCTGTAGGTATAGAGCAACTAAAATAGATTTTCATTTCCTCTCCTCGTGTGATGGAGGGCACTTGTCTGTGGTAAACCTGAGTACCGAGTTCTAGGTGTCACGACTGGCACGTGACCTTAGTTGGAAACCTCCCGCCGAGTCCCGCCCTTTGAACATATCCACTCAGTGTTCTCGTCCCATCCCACAGCGTCCTCGCATACCCCGGACGCGCTGTCTTGGGGTCCAACGGGGACGACGCGACGACGAAACGTCCTCGTCACGGATCTGCACGGCCCCCTCCCTCTCCCTCTCCCTCCCTCTCTCTGGATCGCCGTACCACGACAACGACGGAGTGTTCACGTTAATGCGGCGCACCGGCTCATGGTCTCGTCTGGTGAGCTAGAGTCTGTGTCTGCCACTCGATCAATATCACTTGTCCCTAGTGCTAACGAGAATTAGGCTGTTTCGGATACGAGTCTTTCGCCGCCGGAGTCACTCTACCGGACATTTCCTTGGAGAAAACCTCACGCCCGGAACAAGTGGCAGGCCCCGCCGGTTCCTCCATATCGCAGCGACGCAGCCCAACGGGACCGCTGGACATGGCCCCTGCAGCCGAGCGCTTGCGAACCAGTTGCGCCTATCCTGACTTGCTTTTGTCGCGGTGGGCAAGAGGCTGCTGCCAGACTGCGAGACTCGCAACACGTCGATACGGACAGGTGTCGCGCTGACGATAATCACTGAACGTGACACAGTACATGTTATGGTAATTCTTTTATTCTCTTTTCTTTTGATATGGTGATTGTTGTTAAAGAGTCGGTGGGTCCAGGGGCTGCCGGGCCCGGAAGACCTTAGTAACTGTACGCAGTAAACAAATACCCTTCACAGGTGTGCAGCCTGGTTCATCATCAAGTTGCTACTCTCACCGTACGTTCCAGGGTCCGGCATCACGATGTATGTGTTCAGCGCCGGTACGACAGGCATGACGGCCAGTTTTTCGGTAGACGGTGGGACAGCTGCTTCCCGCTCGATTGCAGCTCCAACTGTAGCGGAGAACTATGCTGGTCGTATCGGCTACCGCGTTCTTCAGCGATTACTTCCCTTTGATTGTAAAGAGCTCCTCTACTACGACTATTCTCCTCTCCCTGAAGGTAATGTTCGACCTTCTCGCCTTCTCGATCCCCTCTCTCATCATTTGCAATAAACAGCTGCTGCTAAGGCAGTCAAAGCCCGCCGTGTCGAGGACCTCAAGGCCTTCGTCTCTCAGTGCGATGTCATAACTATGAACTGCCCCCTCCACGAGGGTACACTTGGACTTATCAACGCCGATTTCTTGAAGCACTTCAAGAAGGGTGCATGGCTCGTCAACACCGCTCGCGGCGCCATTTGCGACAAGGATGCCGTCCCGGCGGCCATCAAGTCCGGGCAATTGAACGGTACGTCCGCGCGTCTACTGCCGCCGTACAGACGTTCTCCGCGTACTGACTTTCTTTCACGCAAAGGTTACGCGGGCGATGTCTGGAACGTCCAACCTGCGCCTCGCGACCACGTCTTGCGAACGGTCAAGAACCCGCTCGGCGGTGGAAACAGCATGGTCCCTCATTACTCGGGCACGACGCTCGATGCCCAGGAGCGCTACGCCAACGGGACAAGGCCATCATCGACAACTATCTCAATGGCAAGCCTCAGACACCGAGCGACATCATCATCGGTCTCGGCAAGTATGAGACCAAGGCATACGGCAAGCGGTGAGCACCTGTGTGCGCAGGGGTCGGTGATGCTGGTGCGGCACATCCATGACGGGTGTGTAGACTTCCACCTGTCTTTCTTCTCTCCGTGTATGTTGTGTATATATCTATGAATCACTTAGCTCAGTCACAAAATCTGCCACTGTGAGCTCATGGATGCTTCGAAGGAATAAACAACATAGTGGAACACATCGTACAAAAAACCTTGCACTGATCGGCGATTGCGGACAACGATACACTCTATTCGTTCACTGAACGTCATCATCAAACCCCATCTTCTGGTCCACAGAGCTCCTCTGCATCAAGTTCGCGTGTGACGAGCGACGCGCGCTCTCTGCACCCGCGACATCTCTGTCGACCGCGAACCGTGATTGTGTCTCAGAGTCGAGTGTACCCTCGAGCGAATCTACGATGAGGCGACCATATTTGGGAGAAACTGTGGAGACAGGTGTCGAATGTTTCCATGTATGATGCTCAGGGTCTCCCGAGTGGAAACCATACAATCAAAATGACACTAACTTACATGAGATTTGACTATGCCCATGTGAACGAGTCCTTCGTGGCGGTACCATCATCGACGACGGCGTCATCGACACCCACCACGACGTCGACAGCGCGGTCATCTAGCCAGACGCCCACCCAGACGCTGGTTTCAACTGCATCAGCTTCGAACAGGTCGTATCTCTCCTTCCGCTGCCACCGATCACTTCGGACTCATGGTTTCATTTCAGAGTTGGCGTGGGAGGAATTGTTGGCATCACGTTGGGGGTTGTGGCCGTGCTTGGAGGCATCGTGACCAGCATTATTTTCTATCGCAAGCGCAGAGCATCGCATCGAGGAAGCTCAAGCTCTGCTCCTGAATCTACCTTCCAAGTAGAACCGTTTATATCCGCGTACCTCAGCAGCAACACATCGTCTTCTCGGCCATATACACAGCACCTCACATCCCTCTCCCTACAGTCGGATGAAAATTCGCCCGTTCCTCCGCTGGTGCGTTCCGCTATTTTGCGTGACGCGCACGCAGCCAGCAATTATCTGCACTCTTTGCGGAGGAGGAGCCATCGGTCGCTTTGGACTCCGCGATTGTATCGCGATACAATCACACTCCGGCACAGGTTGAGACCGTTCCGAGTCGTGGACTGCTGGCGCGCAATCTGGGAAGGAGCGCGCTTGCCGATACGATTTCGCTCGCCATCGAGGCGTTCGTATCAGGCGAAGCCAACGCCGGACAGGTTATCCCCTCTTCAGAGTATGTTCGGAGCTTCGGGTCGCCTCCAAGCTAGCAGACGCGGGATCGCTAGGCAATGTGAATCAGCATGTAATGATGTAAGTATTTTGTGTTGGAATTTGTCTAGCGTGCTGTGACGGGTGATATGTTAATACCTTGTTACTTGGTGTTGCTATAGATCATAACCCAATCACGCGTTTATTCTGATCGTCTCATCACCTTCAATGTTTTGTTGTTATAGAGCACCTCATAATTACCTGTAGGATATTCCTATATTAAGAAGATGCACTGTTTCAACAGCGCTAACCGTCTTCGAAGTTTGGCTACAATATTTCGCGTGACGGGCCTTTCGCTTGTTGCGGCCGAACTTGAAGGATCTGTACTATGTAACCGCATCTTTCAAAGTTGTGCCTTGGTTGGGAAACCGCAAGTCTGTCGATCGCGACTGAGTGCCGCATCACAGAAATGACAACATTGACTAATAACTAACCCCCACATTACCATAGTCTCGGAAATTCGGGTAAACACGGAAGCAGATAAGTTTCTACGGCGCGGAAAATCCCGACACTCGTAAGCGCCTTCCTAGTAGAACGACTCGCCCTCTGAATTATATTATCGGGCCACATCCACCCTTTCCCAAGCACCTCGATGATGGGCCGCTCAAACGAGCTCATTTCATTCTTTCGCAGCTCGCGACCGTCTACCCGATTTCGACCCTGAACCCACCATCGACCCCATCGCTCAAGGACGAAGAGAACCGTCGAGGAGAAAGAGTCGAAGAGGCGGCGGCGGATCGTCAGAAGAAACTCAATAGGCCCGGAAGAGATGGTGGAGTGGTGGAACTTGGACAAGGTCGAGTCGTTTTACAGAGAGTGCTGCGTGTCGAGAGAGAGGACCCCTGATCCCGCCGTATCCGCTGCGTTTAAGGTGTATTCTTGTTTCTCTCGTGCCGGGTTGACCTCTGACTCGTTCCTAGAGGGCTTCCGCCACGAAGCCTCGCTCGGTAGACCTCTCTGGCGTGCCGCTCACCTCGTCTGCTGCCGCCATTCTCTCGAACGTGTTCAACATCGAAGTGGGGGCTGCGCAAGCTTACGCTGAGGCAGTGTGATCTAGATGATTCCGTAAATCAGTCTTGTTCCTTTTCGAATCTCTTTCTGATCCTCGGATAGGAGCGAAACCGATCCTGCACGCACTCCTGATTCCATGGACGCTCGAGTATTTGTCCGTCGCATCCAACCGTCAGCTCAAGTCATCCGCGTTCACGATCGTCCTTGGATGCCCCGGAATGATACTTATGCTGGCCCAGACCCGCTTTCCTGCAAGCGCGATCACCATTCCCACCGCTGCCGTGCGCACGCACGTCCACTCATGTTTATGATCACACCGCATGCATGCGTACATTTTGTGCAATGGGACCCCGGTAGCTTCTGAAAAAAAAAACCAAAAAAAAAACAAAACACGGTGAACGCGATGGGCAGACGTGATGCTTAGCGGTTATTCCATTCGGGAATGTCTCGTGGTGTCATACCAAACTCCCAGGTCAGCAGTTCCTGTGCATGGTTTATTGAGCTCCGTTGACGCATCATTCTTTTCCGTGACCGTCTGCCGGCACCCAGAGCTTTAACGGGTCCTTCGGCTTCATTTGCTTCCCGGATTCATCGACTCGTAGTTCTGCGGAGAATGCTTGACAGTTCTCATTCCATTCAATTCATGTGTCCAAAGTTTCATCTTTATCGGGCAGTCTGTGATGTTCTTGAAGGAGATGATCGTGTTACAGAGGCAATTGAATGCTTCCAGAAGACGAAGAACGACATGTTGGAGCAGACTCGTGCCCTCGGCGATCGGCCGCAATGGGAACTCGGTGAGTAATTTCACTCGTGACATAGAGAGCAATCTGAGAATTTCTCTAGATTTCTAGCTACGTTGTGCCAAGAGACTCGACAACCGAGCTGACATGGCTAATAATCATGGTTTGGCCATCGGACACTACTCGAGCGCACAGCAGGCAACCAAGTTTGCCACGAGAGGTTTGCCCCGATTGAACCAGGGCTGGACTGCTTGTGGGAGAAGCTGTACCTGGCCTCCAAGCGTGAGACGACGCGGGAAGAAGGTATCGCGTACTCATTATTTTGAAGTGAGATGATGAGGAGTATTGGTGCACTAGTTGTGCATTCTTGAGTTTGGATTTTGGGATGATGTATTTCGTTACATCTTTCTTGGCCTGTGTCCCGCCACTTCTGATCATGGGCTAAGTTATCCACCGTTCCCTGTTCTATCATGTGCCTCTTATGGTCCCAAGGGGCCGCTATGCAACATCATACAGCTTGGACAGCTGCAATACTAAATCCATGATTATACAGTCACGTTTTGGTGTTAACGCCATAGTGATCATCAATAGATATCGACAATATCTTCACCTCCCTCGTCGTCCTTTGCGCACCTAGCTACCATCAGGCAACCGGACACACAGAATCACGGGCAGCTTCTTCCCGAACGCGCCTGACATCGGCAACTACGTCTCTCGCGCACAAGCGGAACGCATAGCCGGCGAGATCAGTGCGCGTGCATACAAGCAGTGTTCGGCGCTGAAGATCGAGGATTCGAGGGGGTGGACGACGTGTTTGAGGCGGCGACGCGGGCGAGCATGTTGATGCGCGAGGGTGTGCCGTCGGGTACCGCGGGCGGATATTGGTATCGGGAGCGCAGCAACGGGGCTGGAGGTGGTGCTGGTGCTGGGAGTAGGAAGAATGGTGCTGGGGAGACAAGCGTGGGCTGGAAGTGTTGTGTTGTTTGTTGATCCAGTACGATAGTATTCATGTTCCCCCCCTCCCCTTTGTTTCCGTGCCTTGTTTCGTTTTCGTTTGATAGTTGTATGGTTTCGATATCGGACAGCGCTTTCGTTCATCATTATTCATCATGACATCACATATGCCCATTTATACACGATACAGAAATCTATCAAGTTACTCTTCACCTGACGGCCCACGCGAGATCCCGAGATCATTGATCCGCCCGGAAGCGAGGTCAAACATCCATCCGTGGGCCGAGAGCGACTTGCCAGCAGGCGCCTTGCGGACTGGCGCGGCATCGCATATGTTGGCGACCTGCCCCTTGAAGATTTCCTGGATGACGCGGTCGAGGGCGTGATCGGCGTCGGTGTTGGCGAGAACGCCGAGGGAGGTGACGAGGTCGGTGGGGAGGGTAAGCCAGCGGCTGAGCGGAGTTCCGCTGTCTGTGGCGTTGGTGGTAGTGACAGTGTCGGTGGTGTCGACAGCAGCCGCGGCGGTGGAGGTGTCACTGCTCCAAGGCCTTGGTGCCTCCGCAGTCTGTGTGTCCTACGAGGATGACTGTTGGGAATAAGCAGAGAGTAGCGTGTATGCGTCAACGTACCGTGTTCGACGCCTAAGACGCCGACGGCGAACGAGAGCACAGGCGAGCGGACTGTCGTCGTCTGGATGGAATTGGCTGTGTAATTAGGATTATTTACAAAAGAACGCTATAATTTCCCACGAAGAGTTGTGCGCTGCCTTTTTCTCATAAGTAAGCAATGGGGAAGAGAGAGATTCGAGTTTGAAGCCGTTCAGTTTCTTTTTAGTTTGACCGTCACAGCCTGGGTCCTTTCGGGTTCGCCCTCGTCGACCACGTTACCGTCACCTCGATCCCGTCCCCTCCGCCGCCTGGACCGTGCCACGCGCCTGGATCACCATCATCTCCACAGCCGTCCTCGCCTGCGTCTGTTCAATACCGTCCAACCGCCCCCGGAGAGCAGCCAGCTCTTCCCACCCACTATACGCATTAGTCGGCACGAGCGCGAGCGCCTGCAACGCCGCTGCGATCTGGTCAGCCATCGCCGAGAACGACGCGGACAGCCGGTGCGGCCACAGCGGCTGCAGCCCCGACAACGACGGCGATGGGCTGCTGGCGTAGACGTCACCGAATCCCAGATTTGGACGCTCGAACGAGACGTCGATTGTCGGCGTCGACGAGGCTGGGGCTAATTCGAGCTGTTGACCGTTGGTCGTCATTTTCAAGTTCGAGTGGGAGGAACAGAAGAAAAAAAAAGTCTTGGGAGGGGGGCGGGGGGCGACGAGCTATATCCTGCGTGCACGGACGCATATGGGGGAAGACGGATCCATGATCATGAGTATAGTATCTGGGCGGTGATGGCTGCGACCCCGCTCAGCGAATACTCAAGGATGGGTGAGAACGACCACGGCGGGCCCGGCGCATGGCATGGCGGGGCTACTATATTTTGAGCGGTGGACTACGAACGGCGTCCTCGTCGTGGTCGAATCCGGTGGGAACGACTGGCCAGTCCCAAGGACACCATTGATCAATGCATTTGCACGCCTGCCGTTTGATGCGTTTCCGCCCTAGGCTGGACGCGTCCATCCTTATCTCTCTCCTCCTCACACCCAGACTCACTGACAATCGCACACAGATTCATATACACTCGATTTGGGAATCATCGCACATTCTCGTCTGATATTGTTTCCAGGGCAAAGACATTGGAAATGTCTCACCGGCTCAATGGTACACGAGGGGAAAGGATCGAAATGGAGAAGAAGTACTCTGACACGACGCGATGATCATATCATCATCCCTGTCCTCCTTCCCAAATGAACCACGTCTACACTTCTCCCTCGTCCCTGCACAATATAATCAGTGTCCAAGAAGACACGCGCGTGCGTACCTATCATATTTAGCTGCGTCTGCCACATCTCCGCAAGTCCGGGACGTACGGGTGCCACCCTAGTTCTATGAATCTAGTCCTTCGTATGTGCCACATGCACACACTCACACACAACTGGCGCGTTCCGCACCTATGCGTCGTCCCTTCCGCACCCATCCATCGTCTCGCGCAATCACCGAGGTTATTTGTCATGTCATCGCCAAACCGAGTGTCACAGTCACAACGGGTGCTGCAAGGCCAGAATTCGACGTCCCTCGTGGCCACGTTCAGTCGTTCCTGTACCTGTGTCCGCGGGGGATGGGGGTTGGAGGGAAATGGGTGGTGTTGGTGGGGACGCCCCGTCGAGATCAATCATCTAAGACTCGCCACATCAGATGCCAAGTTGTCCGGGATCGCAGATGTGCTATCTGCTCCCAACTATCCCTCACGCCTTTGGGGTTTCGTCTCGTCTCGTGTCGCGGACGCAGAGGACGGCTCGTCGGGCCCCGGCGTGACACACGAGCGCCAAAGGTTCAAGTAATGAACAATACCGAGGGAGGGCCTCGAAAGACGGGAATGGGCAACGAGCCCAGTGGCAAAGGGAAGTAGACCGACCTGGGCGTCCTCAAGGGATCGTCGAAGGAGGCGAATGTGTCACGTTCTTGTATCGCGTGCCCCCTCCTCCACCCGACTTTCCCCCGCCCCGTTCTGATACGCCGTTGTCACCGTCGTCGCGGTCAACGAACGACATGGTGCATTGGATGCTGGAATCGACATGCCTCTAGAAACCGCAATCTCGCGTATGTGTGCGTGTACCGTCGGACGACACGACGGCGGTTTCAGTCTTCGTTGACATTTCGAGTTCGTACGCGCAAAGTGGTGTCCGTTACCGACGAGATGTCTTGGAGATCGGTTGGTCTGTTCTGCTTCTTCTGCTCTCTGACAACGGAATGACAGGGATGTGGGAGGGGGGAAGGGGGGTAGTAGGTTCCGAAGCCTAAAGTCATTGATCTAAAAAGTTAGCAGACACAAGCAAACCCGGTGACGAGGGTTCTTTACATCTTCAGGTAAGCATGGCTTTCTAGAGAAGCGAGGTCGCACTGATGTGTAGCTCATCCAGCTATCCTGCCCAAGAGCATGTCTGGAGCGGCAACAGGATACCCTCAATCTTGTACTGTGATCCTCAAGGCCGTAGGCGCCGAGATGCTGCAGAAACGGATCATCGAGAATAGAGCGCGACGATGCTCACAAGTGATAATGAACACGTTCAGCATACAGCACAGATCGACGACGACTCGCTCAGAACATCCCA
Source organism: Leccinum rimulosum (assembly GCA_038091395.1). NCBI lineage: Eukaryota > Fungi > Basidiomycota > Agaricomycetes > Boletales > Boletaceae > Leccinum > Leccinum rimulosum. Next base: position 15,290 of record JBBPOJ010000531.1, read on the forward strand.
CACCCACCACCACCCACCATCCGGCACGCCCACGGAACGACGAAGAAATCCAAAGACATCGAGCTCGAGGGGGAGAATGGCAGCTATGCGAGCTGAGAAACAGCACCGGCGGTGAGACGAATGGGTCAAGACCTCACAGGGACGACGAGGACCTTGCCAATAGGCCGAAATAGCCACGCAATGTGTCGGTACGCGGGCACGGACGCTCGAAGGAGATAGAGGAAGACTCACCTTGTCATAATCAACGCGTCGACGGAATGGAAGCAAGAGTCCGAGTCACTGAGCCAAGGGTGACCACGACAGCCCGAGTCAATTGGAGGCGTGACTAGAGCGGCGCATGCGACGAATACAATGGCCCGGGGCGACAATGGGGAAAGGGCGTACGGTAGCGAATGACGCACGCAATGACTCGAAACGAGTCGGTACGAGAACACTGGCACTAGTACTAGTAGCTGGCGACAAGACGAGTCAGCACGGATGATGCAACCACTGTAGCATACTACATAGTTTACAAATATGAACAATTTTGAATAATTCAAATGTGCGGATAGGTTGGAAAAAAACCTGTACCCAAAACTAAGTACAACTTGAACTTGGGTATGTGTTGTCACTGTGGCCCGGGACACCTACTAGTATTTTCTGATTTGCTGATTGGCATTTTGTTTAATTGCTGACTCCCCATGTCATTATTCCAGTAGAAAGATTTAGGTCATACCAGCAGGCTGCATTCTGTTTTGTTATAGGTAATTACATGTTATCATTCCTAGCAGACAGAATCTTGGTCATATCAACATACACCATGCTGCTATATTGCTGACAATGCTGTGTCATGATCCTAACAGAAAGATCAAGGTATTATATATAAATATCAATGATGATATCATTTTGCCATGATTCAATTGCTGCATTATCAGCATACAAGCAGAGAGATATGAGTCTGATCAACAAGTGGAAAGTATGTATAGAATTATCTAGCTAAAAGACCAATAATCATTCTAGTATCTTGAGTACTGCAGGCAGATAATTTACAGTAATTGTGATCAATATACTGTCAGGGATAATTTTGGATCATCTAAATTAATCTGATTGCTGTTTGCCTTATCACAGGTATCAGGAATATCAGTTATCATCTGGTGAATTACAGTACATATCAGGCTGACATTTGATGACATGTGATGACCTGTCATCCATAATGTCTGCCAAGAGGTATGATCAATTATCTATCCATTAACATTTGATTTATGAGTTAAAAGATTTTGTATACCTTTAACAGAGGTAATCAGGCTGTTAATGCTGATATTCCCATGATAATATGTGAGCTTGAGAATAAAATGATGACATTCAAATGGTAACCGCTGATATGCTGACATTATGCTGATATTCCAATGATGATATGTGTGCTTGAGAGAAACAAGGTGATATTACAGGATAACATTTGATCTGGTGATATCATGGTGATATTTCAATGATAATGTGTGAGCTTGAGAATAAAATGATGATATTCAAATGGTAACCTCTGATATGCTGACATTATGCAGATATTCCAATGATAATATGTGAGCTTGAGAGAAACCAGGTGACATCACAGGATAACATCTGATCTGGTGATATCATGCTGATATTTCAATGATAATATGTGAGCTTGAGAGAAACAAGGTGATATTACAGGATAACATTTGATCTGGTGATATCATGGTGATATTTCAATGATAATGTGTGAGCTTGAGAATAAAATGATGATATTCAAATGGTAATCTCTGATATGCTGACATTATGCAGATATTCCAATGATAATATGTGAGCTGGAGAGAAACAAGGTGACATCACAGGATAACATCTGATCTGGTGATATCATGGTGATATTTCAATGATAATATGTGAGCTTGAGAATACAATGATGATATTCAAAGGATAACCATTGATCCATTGATGACATGGTGATATTTAGATTATATGGGGCAAGCTTGATGGAAAATAATGATATGTAATTGATAATTTCTGACCAAATGTTAAAATGTCTGCCAGAAGCTATAAGATAATATCTATTACATGGATTCATGATTTGAAAATGATAGTGCTAGAGATAAATTTATCTGGTAATATCAATCTGATAAATAGTTGATCATATTCAGCTAGGCATATCAGCACTTGAAAATTTTCCTGATGACCAACGCCGTGGCACGCGAAATACAGTCCGTCGCAGATGAAGCCGTCCTCAATGAGCTCTTTGTGACGGTGAGTATCCCTCTCGTTCCCCTCCCGTCTGATTCCTAAGGAACATCTCAAATCACGCAGACCGCAAGCGCAAGAGCACCCTCGGCGGTAACTTCAAGTTGGTTTATATCACCGGCACCAAGAATCACGGACTCGGAAGCACGAACATGACGCAAATAGGTCGCGACCCCAGGCCGTCGTTTGTGCTCGTCATGCTCGCGTCCAGAGTAGCGATGGTAAGTTTTCTTTATTGCATACGTGGTTGAACGGTCTCTTAGTTTTTGCAGACTACCTGCGTCCTCCTCGAGTCACGCTCTCTCTCCGACAGAAGTTCCAAGATTTCTTGCTCGCCGTTTCGAACCTGAAAACGAGACAACGTCTCTTTTCAGCTCGTTCACTCACGATACGACGTGAGGCGCACGCGATGAGCATCCGATAATCATCCGATGATCATCGGAGTTTGATGATCATCCAAAACTCCGATGATCATCAGACCGGTGAACATCCCAAAATGGGCATGAACATCCCCGAACGGTGACTCCCCGACAAGATTGTGACTCCGATGAAACGTGACCATCGCAGAGCTCGTCGAGTTCGAGAACAACGTCAAGGTAACCTAGCCCTCTCTTCTCCACATTCGTCCTAACATGCCCGTTTGCCCCGCAGCAGCACTTCACACTCACGGGGGCTGCTCCGGCGTTCAGAGCCACTGGTACCCCTCCACACGACGAGCATGCACGGCTGATGAACACGCTCACGACGACGAGGAGGTCGGACGAGATCGAGGTCGCGATGGCAGTCACGTTGATGATGGAGAGGTAGATGGGAACGCACCAGCGTTCGACGCATTCGGTGACGACAATGCCATGAACGTTGATGGTGGCGGTGAGTATCCCTCTCGTCTCTCGTTCTCCTCCCGTCCGATTACTAAGGAACATCTCAAATCACGTAGACCACAAGCGCAAGAGCACTATCGCGTGGCGAGCAAAGCTTCGGGGGTTCGAGGATGAAAGGAGAAGGAGACTGGGAGACATGTACAATGAAGACTGTCCCGTCCAGCCAAGCGCCGTTGCCTCGCCCGCAGAAACGGCCTGACGAAGACGAGGGGCAGGCGATGAGGAGGAGACGACACGACGACGACGGTGAGTGTTATAATGTATTTGTCTTCATCCTCGTCTTCAACATCCACTCCCTCCTCCCCCCCTCGTGCAGCGACATTCATTCATTTTCCTCCCAGGACCTCCCTCGTGCGCGCCGACGATGCACTGGTCCATTGGTCTATCCACACCCTCCTCCCTCCCTCGCATAGCAACTCAGCCGCCCCATGCGACGATGCACTGACGACCCAGGGCCCGACGGTGATGCAACGCCAGCTGACGACGCAGCAACGGCGTGACGACGATGAAGGTGAGCGTCCACACCATCATCTCCCTCCTCCCTTCTCCCTCCCTCGCATGATGCAGATACGGACATCGACGACACGTCGTCCCCGCCCTTGCCAACAACGATGACAACAACACACCCTTGGCACCACTTTCTGGAGATTCCCACGACCTTCAGGTGGGCTTCTTTGGGGGGGTGAAATTTCCCTGTTAGGTAAGACAATCCGCGGCCCATCCACCCCAAATCCAATATAGGTTTTCCCACCCATTTAGCGCATCCGCCATCCACCATCCCGCCATCATCCCGCCACGCCAGCGTTGCTTCCATCCCGCGTCCCGTCCATCTGTCAACCTCCAGTAGTGTTTTTGTTCACCCATTTAGTGCGTCCGCTTCCTCCGCCTCCATCCAGCTCTACGAGCGCTGCATCCCTCGCCTCACCAAACGTGCTCCGCTTTCTCAGCGCCCTGTCGCGCAGCACAGTGCGTGTTTTTTTTACTGTGCTTCGACATGCATCATTCGCCCACCACCTCCATCCAGCTGTACGAGCGCTGCATCCTCCGCTTCGCTAACCATCGTGATGCTCCACTTTCACAGCGCCCTTTCGCGCGTCACAGTACGTGCTTTTTCTGCACTCCGAGTGTTTGTGTTGTTATCGTTTTCAGTGAACGCGCATGCCTTCCATAGCAACGAACGCTTCGCAAGCAGCGATAATACCGCATTCAATCCGTATCTTAGTAGCCTAGTAGCAGGTGCGGCTCCTCCGTGAGATTGCTATGCGCTTTGCTGCTCACCGCGGCTTTCCCAGCCGTATCGTCTCGAAGTGCCGCGGTTCTGTTCGTGCACACCCGGCCATTATCATGTTCACCGTTATTTGTATTAGATAGTGCACGAATCTTATCTTTGGCTCGTTACACATGCGACCGACGTACCATGCGACTAAACCATACGACCGAATTCTTTTTGTAAACCAACGAGCGATTATACATGAAGCATGCAGACAAACGACTACGAACAACATATCTGAGTAGCACCAAGCAATTACAGCCAAGAAAATACCGACTACTTCTCACCACTGGCACTTCCCAATCCATTCTCCTGACCACTGCGCCCAGCGTTACCGCTCCCAGAGGCATTACCGGTGGGCATGCCGTTCGGGAAAGGGAATGGCATGCCAGTGCCACGGAGGAACTGGGCTGCGATCTCCAACGGGTTTCCCGCATTCCGAGGCCCGTGAGGCAGAGTGTCGGCGGAGGCCGCTAAGGGACCCCATCCGGTATATGCACCCAAGAGAGCGTTTGCTAAAGCTTGAAGGCGAGGGTCTTGAGCATGTGGTGGCAGCCAGCCCTGAGCGTAAGCGTTGGTACCGGAGTCTGGATGATGAACTGTGTGACCCCCCGATGTGTGATTGTGAGGCTGCAGATTCGGGGGAGCTACGGCAACTACGGATATCGCGTTTTCTTGGGGAGGCTGAACCAGCCCAGCAGGACCCGACTCGAGGAGTGCTCCAGCGTTTGTGGTGGTGGTGGGTAGAGCGACAGTGTTTGGCGGTGCGTGCAGTCGCTGCTCAACAGAAGTCAGTGCTGCCAGTGCTTCGGGGTTGGGAGGCACCGGGGTAGGTTTTTCGACGATTTGCATGGACGCAGCTGACGATGCGTTGTTGGCCTTGTTGTCTGTTTCACGCGAGTCCACTGACGAGGCGTCACCGAGACGATGAACAGGCAGGGTGTCTGACTGAGGGGCCACAACCGCAGCCGAACTACCAAGTTGTTCGTTCCGCCGCGGCTCACCATCCGGATCTACAGACGGTCCAGCAACCTTCTTTGGGACGATGCGGGGCTTCGGGCGAGTCTCCACTGTAGGTGCAACGCGGGCGACATGCTGTTGCACGACAGGCTTTGTTGTGAGGGCCGCCGGACGTTCCTGAGGGACTGGAACTTGCTGCACAGGAGGGGAAGGGGCCGCCGAAAGACTCGATTTAAACAACGTAGCAGCAGGTGCGAGACCAGGTGCAGAAGCTCCATCCCGAGTGGGCTGCTCGTCCTCCGATGATGAGGGTGAAGGGACCTTGCGCGGTTTCTGTTTGGAACGCACCGGAGCCTTTCCTTTGTCCTTGGAAGGGATTGGGGCTGCACGGGGTACTTCAACGACAGCCTGAGCACGTTTTTTCGCCGGACGTGAGCTGACACCCCCACCACGCTTCCGCTTGTTCGTCAACCTCGCAGGTTCCAGCTCAGAGTCCGTGTCTCCCTCCGAAGTCGATTGACCTCTGTCATCTTCACTCGGATCTTTCTTTTCTCCTTTCTTGACTTTGTCTGGCGAGAATTCCAACCCTGATGCAGAACTTACTCCATCCTGGACATCTGGTTCCAGTTCTTCTATCAGCATCCGTGATGTAGCCTGCGTTTGACCGCCGCCCTTGTGATTTCGGCGGGGCAAAGTCCTCTTTGGCAAGGCGGGGGTTGGCTTTTCGTGAGTATTGTCGGAATCTGAGATCGAGATGACGGTGGGTGGTCGAGCCTTCGACTTCTTGATCTGCGGTCCATCCTCGTCGGAGTCGATGACGGCAGGATTGGTACCAGCAACCTTCTTCTTCCTCTTTATGCGCGTAGCGACAAGGTTCAATCGTCGAGGCAGCCCCTTGCGATCCCACGACCCATCGGCAAACATCCTCTTCCCGCACTTGTGAGTCGAGTCATGATCGGGTGGCGCCCCATTGATGACAGGTAAGCGAAGCGAGCGCAGCTCTCCTGAACGACCATCAGAAGGTCCACAGAGTGAGATGAACAACAAACTTACCGACTAACTTCGGCTTGCGTTCAAAGAACATGCCGTCCTTGGAAGGGTTACCGAGAGCTCCCAGGAGCAAAGAACATTCTGCAAGGGAGAGGTCCGATATTCCCTTTGAGCCCGCCTTCGATCGCGGGCGATCCTCGCCTGGGAAGGGGACAGCGTCGGGGAAGTTGTGGCACACCACGCCACTATTCGCTAGTCTTCCGGGAAGGGCCTTCCAAGGGAAAAGTTTTCCTGACGCCCATTGACATCCCAACTTCACTAGAAAGCGAAACGAAGAAGTATGGAGTCAAAGCTGCACAGCACAGAACAACTCACTCAGAGCAGACACAAAGGCGCTCCTCAAGCGTGCGTGGTCCTCCATCTCGGTGACCTCAACGACTTCAGGCTCGTCATCAACATCGCCCTCTTGTGCGGGCTTGGAACTCCCCTCTCCAGACGCATCCAACACCACAGCAGGATTGGCGAGCGAGAAATTATTGCTGAAGGACTCATCAGAGGTACGTCAACATCACAAGAAACCTCATCTTACTACACATGTGCTTTGAAGTGACCAAGCATCTCGTTGTCATCCGCACGGCATCGAACTTGAAAAAACTACCAATCAATCAGCGTGATTCTCACACCGCGCAGAGAAGGACTTACATCTGTGGCACCAGGAGTAGCATACACCAACCCGAGAGATGCATCTTGGTTGATGACACTGCCCGCAGCCATCATCACGATCTCAAAGCCGTGAGCCTTCGCCATGCCCGCAAACTTCACTGCCAGCATCAGCGTTATGTAACATGAAGTCTATTATGTGACCCACCGCTTGAGTGTGATTTTTTACGAGGCGAAGGAACAGTGAGTGGCGCTGAGCGACCGTCTTGCCACCATCAACTTGACCTTCCGCCATCTCGAAGGTCTCCAAGATCTTTTGCCAAGTCTCAGGGTATGTAGCTTGGAAAATCTTATAACATCGAGTCATAGTTTGAACTGCATGAGTCACTTCAGCGTCAGTGTGAAAACAGCAGACACAACCCAGTGGTACCTACCAGGTGTTGCTTCTATGCTCTCGCGTTTTGCAAGCCTCGCCAATTCCTGATCCTTGTTTGCAGCATGAAATCTCTGGTAGATGTTCCACCAATTGGATGAGCAGGTACGCGTGAACTGTTTGGTAAACCGATTCAAGACTTGCTGAAACGGTAGTCCCACGCGCGCGGAAATTTGGCTGAACGTTGCATAGATGTCCTTGAACTCCTCGTCAAGGATGGAACTGACCCGTGCCGGCGTCCTCCCAAGACATGCCCCAACCTCGGTCAGCTCCGGCTCGTCACCAATGAACAGATCTGACTGGTCACCCATCCGTGATGGCGGAGTAGGCGTCTCTGGTCGATCGTCAAAGTCTAAATAGGAACCGCCAACGTTGTCATCTACAAAGGACGCCATGGACCAGGACACTCCGACACACTTCGGCGTTTCCTCGTTGTCCTCTGCGCCTAGTACAGGATCGACTTCTGTTGGCGGAGGGTCTCCTCTGCCGGTGAGTCGCACGGCCTCAGACTGCTTCCGAGTCAGAGCCAGTGTCTCCTTCAAGTCGAGAAGAGGTGGTGGAACTGGACCTAGATCACGAAGATCAATGTAAGTTACACAAGCAACATAACCAACACACTTACGACGAGGTGAAAGGACTTGAAAAGGATTCTCGGGTTGTGCAGACGCTGCACGCGATATCAGAGTGGGGCGACGGTGAGGGTCATTCACCGAATTACCTCTGTAAGCCTGAGCACTGGCAGGCCCGGGCTGATGCCCGAGCCCAAGCGCACTGGCAGGCGCATTACCGATCGAGTTCGCCTCTGATACTATGGTTGTAACCTTGCCTGCGGGGATTACGGGCTCCGTGTTCGATGAAGACTTATCAAGAGTCATTGACATGGCTATCATACACAGTTGAGTCAGATAGGTAGACAGAAAGAAAATGAAGCCTACCTTTTTTCTCAACTCTGCAGGTTAAAAATGGTGATTGACTGGGAACCTCGGCGAACAACGAGCTCGCACATTGCACCGTGTTGGACGGTCCCTCAGGCTGCTGTGCGGTAGGAGATGCCGAGACAGGCTGAGAATCCACACCCGGCGCGGCATTCACCTCTTCAACTTGAAGTAACCTTCCACGCCGAGTCCCGGCGTCACGAACGAGACCGACGTCTCGCTCAGTAGCCTTTATCCTGGGGCGCAGCCGGGTTGGTGTCTGCTCAGGTAATGGAGAGGGAAGTCGCCTGCCGCCTCCTTGCTGTTCCTCCTCGCCAGTCATGAGGTCTGGAGGGGGTTCGGTGAGGGAGTGAGTCGCGTGACCACCAGAATCCATCTGTATGAAGTGAGCAATGAGACAAATAATTGAAGAAAAGTGTTGCCTCGGGTAGAGAGACCACAGCGCAGAAGCCCCACTTCCAGAGCTACTTTATACTTCGCGTTTGTTGATCCTGCCGACATACGGAAAACAGTACTAACCTTTTCTTCACGATCTCCGATTTACAGAGAGGCCCGTTGAGCAAAGCGCCATGGCTCTTGCCGTACAAATTAGTGTCGTAGCCGCAGTTAAATTTTGAGTAGAGTTCACGCACACATGAATGTTCTGTCAGCGGGAACTTCTGGTGTGTTTTACCTGTGTCCTATAGGCAATATGATCACTCTGAATAAAAGAAACACTAACCATCTAAGGTCGATACAGCCGCATCCGAGTCGTGAATGCTGTCACGAATGGGTAGGCGTAATAATGCCGTACTGCTATGTGATAGAATAGTTAGTTAGAACTAGTATAGTATACCGACCGAGTCACGGTGAAGTGAGGAATGGACTCGGAACCTGGTACCACTGGTCAAACACATCAATGGACTGCTGGTCCGTTCATGCATCAATAAGTTATCTGGAAGACTTACCAGTTCACCATTCACTGCATGTCTCTTTGTTCAGGACGACCAATGTGGCTACTAGTAGTAGTACCGCGTGACTCACTGGCAGCCGAGTCTGAGCCGACGCGATCAGTCTCCCGGTGTCGATCTACCGAGATCTACCACGTACGGCAGTGAACGTCGTCCAACTGACTCAGCCGCGATTATCGGTAGTACTACCAATTCATTGCCAGACTGCAGTTTATCGTCGGATCTGGTGCGGATTTAGTATTGAGCAGCATATATTCTATCACAAAATATTCGAGAAAAAACAAGTAATGAAAGTGGCATGTACTAAAC
>JBBPOJ010000532.1:323-24896 GCA_038091395.1 Leccinum rimulosum
ACTCACCCATTCGCCGTCGTCATCAACGCGAGCTTTGGTGATGACCTCTGAGAAACATCTTCAGCAACGGGATGGTCTACGTGTATACGAGTGCCTTACCGACATGATATACTTCCTGCTTTTCTTCCTTTTTCTTTTTGACCATGTTTTTGACCTTTGAACGAGAACGAGTTCAAGATTACAAGGAACGCGTGACGCGTGACCCCAGAACCGTGCACGCGTGCCCGGCTTACGCCAAGCTGTTACAACCAACTAATATTCCGGCATGACATCCAGGGCAAAGACCAAGCAGGAAGAGGCTCTCCAATTCCTCGACGATCTCGACAACCTCCAATCCACCGCGGGCCCTCCCGCAACCTCTGCGCCTTCCCGTGCGCATACAAGCAGCGAAGGAGACCCTGCCGAAGTCCTAGCTTTCATCGATGAGATCACACAGAAGAGCTCAGAGCCTACCCGTATAGCAGCACCGCCGGTAGATCGCCCTATCTCACGTGCAGGAACGCCCTCCCTTCGCAAGGGCACCGAGCGCGTCAGAGTGGGCATGCATCCGTCGCCATCTACGTCCTCGTTGGTCGGAAAGCCAGAGTCGGCTGCTGGAGCATCCTCCGCTGCCAAAACAGAGGCAGCATCATCCACACTCCCGCCTGCAGGCTTACCAGGGACGTGGGGATGGTCGAGCGTATGGACCAGCGCCTCCGCTGCGTATCAGCAAGCCAGAACCGTCGTTGACGAGCAAGTGAAGCACTTGCCCAAGAATGAACAAGTCAGCAAGTGGGGTGAAGGTGTCCTCGAGTATGCAAAGACGGCCCAGCTGGATAAACTTGGTGTGCAAAAACGATGGTGATTCGCGAGCACTTTTTGACCACCAACAGGTCAGGACTTCAAGAGAGTCGGATTATCCACCCTCAATGACATATTAAATGTCGTCGCTCCTCCGATTTCGGAGCACGAGGTTATTCAAGTCTGGCTTAGCCATGATATGCGTGGATATGATGGCGTCGAGACCCTCGTGTATCGCTCCCTCGCTCGAGTAAGTCATCGCCCCTCACCATCCATGTTCGTGTGCCTACTTCGTCTCGTAGATCATGGAACAAGTCGAAGGTGGCGACCTTATTGTCAACCGTGGCGAAGAGTCCAGACCCAAGGATTCCTCGGATTCTACCCGCGAACTTAATGTTGTCGATGGCTACGAGGCTGCGCTGAAACTTGCTCAGGTAATGTGCTACAGCCCCGACTATTTTCCTTCTTTTTCAACATTTGTCTGCAGGCCAACCTCGACGAACTTATCAAGAATCAAACAAAGGCTCCCAAGAAAAAGGAGTCGTCAGTCGATAACCCGGTCGTTTACTCCACAATCTATCTTCGAATCCAGCCTTTCACGCGATCATATTCTCTTCCTCAGCTGGAACAGACATCTTCCGCAGCACCCGACACGTATTTACAATTCATCTTGCACCTAGCTGATCCTGGGCATCAGTTAGTCCGCACTACGGTAACACAAGCAATCCCCGCGGGCTGGCTAGATATCTGGGACGAGTATGATTGGGTTGAGGACCTTGTTGCAGAGTCATTGAGGGTCGCCGTCGAGGTGCTCGGGCAGGATTACCTTGCATCCAGGATGAGTTGGAACAAGAAGGACGAACAGAGTGCTGATAACACGGCTAACGAAACCACATGAGAAGGCGGAAACGATGGATTGGACATTTATGTAATAGGTAGCACACTTTCGCGTCTATGCATGTATTAGCCATTGTATCGATATCCAGCAAGGAGCGGTGTGGCTGCCGATATTTATTTTCATTTCTTCTGGGGTTCCTCTGGCTTTGGGGGAGGGACAGGTTTGAGTTCTGGTGGTCTGATGGGCTCGGTGCCAGCTCCAACTTGTTCCCAAGGCGAAAGTGATTCGAAGTTCCTTGATATAAAAATGATGAGGCAAACCAGTATGCGGGGATGAAGGCAAGTGATTACCGGAATGCCTGTGTAAGCTGTAATGGTTCATAGACAACGCGTTTCCGCTCTTCATCGTAGCGGACCTCAGTGTACCCCTGACAGCGGTTTTCAAATCAAAGTTGACAAAGATCACTATTACTTGACTTACTGTCAAGGGGAAGTCTTTGCGTAAGGGGTGACCTTCAAAGCCTACACGGACAGGTCCAGCGCGAGAAAGAAGGACAAGGTAATTCACCAACCATAATCTGTCAATATGCGACGCCTAGAGAAATAGTGAACGAGGAGCGAAAATGGTAGGCGATACAAACTTACAGGTCGGGGTGACCGGAAAAGAAAACGCCGAACATATCCCATACTTCCCTTTCATACCAGTCAGCACCACGAAAGACAGAGATGGCGCTCGGTACGGGGTCCGCTTCGCCGGCGTATGTCTTGACCCGGATTCTACCGGCGTGTTTGATGCTGAGCAAGTTGTACACGACTTCGAAGCGCTTCTCTCGTTCTGGGAAATCTACTGCGGTGATATCGACAACACTCTTGAATTGGCATTGTGAGTGGTCTCGCAGGAAGGTCAGAACGGGGACTATTGCAGAGGGGGCGACATGGAGAACAAGTTCGTCCTTGAGGACCGAAAACTGCTGGATGAACTTTGGGAGGCACTGGGTCAAGTAGGAGCCATAGGTGTGCAGCGACTCTGTTGTCTGTGCGTACATTGTCGCTGTCGGGTTGGGAGAAGTAGGCTCGGTGAAGGGAGAGACGGAAGCTGGACGGGGATGAGTAAAACTCGGGGTACTTTAAGGAACTGTACCTCTGGCGGAGGAGGAGGACTGGATGCTCCGTCTCAGGACTGCACCGGACGAGGAACGAGCATTCCTGAGGATGGCGACGGCGCGGACACCTGCGCGCAGGGACATCGTTGACTGTAACTTGAAGCTAATACTAGTCGGAGTAGGAATTTGTAGATAGGCTACTACTATGGCTTCGCTCGCCGACGACACGACAGCGACGTTCGATTCACTTCCGTACTACGACAATGACCTCGAACTGTATCCTATCCTAAAAGAAAAGGTCGAGAAGGAACTAGCATGCGAGCCCAAGCCCCCGCAAGCGATGCATCCCCGCGTCCCACCCCCGGTCGACCTGTTCCAGGTGCGTGCGTGTAGAACCAGAGAACCGTGAATCTCACCCGCGCACACGACACAGCATAATCCCCTGCTGGCTGCCGAACTCGCGCGCGTAGAGGCCCACGAGCCCTTGCCTCCGCTGGACACCGTGAGGTACCAACTACCTGCGCCTCTATCGTTACAGGGGACTGATGAAGAATGGCGAGAAGCCCTTCGAAACGCGCACGCTCAACTTGAGCACCAACGGTTACGGTTCGTCGTTGGAGCCGCAGAATAGGTGTGCTTTGATTCACGAGGACTTGCCAGACACACGAACCTCGCGTTGCTGCAAACGTATGGGCAGAATGCCTGGCGGATCAGCAACTACCACTTGGAGGAAGCAGCCAAGCAGTGCGAGCGGGCACTCGAAGACTCGAAGCAGCTCGCCACGGAGCTGAATAGGGATCGCAAGAACTCGCAGGTGACTACATGAGATTTGTGCGGAGAATGGTGGCTGATCTGTGCTTGCAGACGCGCTATGGTGCACAGCTGACGACGCTGGAGACGAGGTGGACTGAGTTGCTGTCGAGCATTCTGCAGATTGAGATGGCGAACGTCGCGCTGGAGGGAGAAGTAGAGCGACTGGATGTCAAGGAAAGGGAGATGATGGATATGTAGTAATACCGAAGTTGTTGTACCCAAAAAAGGAGACTCGTCGGTGACCCGCCGCAAGCAATTTCGTCTGCTGAAAGTAGCGAGCAACACCCCAAAAAGCTCGCGCCCATTTACCTACACAGTGAGCATACCTCACTACACACCCCGCTCCCTCCCCGTCCCCGACACGCTTTCGTCACCGCCCAAGTCAGCGATCAGCGTCGTGCGGCGCGTTTATGGCCAATATCGACCAGCCAGAGCCATTGTCATCCGAGGATGCACCCCAGACGGTGACGGTGGCGGCCCCCGTCGTCGCCGGTGAGCCTCTGCATGCCCGTGGACTTTCCCCGGCACCGAACCGGGAACAGCCATTTGCCCATCCTTGCCCAGATCACGCACTTGCTACCCCTTCTGCCCCTCCTGTGTCCTCTCCGTTCGCCATTCCACACCCAAAGAGGTTCAACGCAGTCAACATAAACAAGAAATTCCTTCAGAAGAACTCCTCCTCCTCTGCCGCAGCATCCACTACCGCCAGCCTCACCACGGCTGCCAAGGCCGGCAGCCCTGCCCGTATGTCTTCCTTCTTCCTCCATTCAGATCGTCTTACGTCTCCCAGCAGCACGTTCGGCTCCCCAGCCAAACGCTTCACACTCGAGGCTAGTGACAGCCAAACTCACATCAACCGCCCAGCTGTCCACGACAACCGGACCAGGTTGGTCCCGTCCCTCCTCCGCCACACCACCAGTCTCCGCCACCCCGTCAACTTCTTCCAATGCGCCTCCGCCCCAGCCACCCGCCCCAACAACCGCAGTGCCTCAGTTCCCCCATGTTGGTAAAGTCATTCAGCCCCAGCCGAGGAACGCTCTCCCGTCGTCGTCGCCCCTGGTCAAGAAGGATACACTCACAAAACCCGCGTGGGGAACCCCACAGTCTCTTCCCATAACCTCGGATAGCGCTGCGCGTAGTGACTTCCCCACTGCAGCCGAGGTTGCTCAAGGCTAGTCGTTCATCAGCTGGTCCGTCGACACAGATCGTAATCATTCGTCAACAGGACGCGTTGTCAAACCCGAGGAGCCAAAGTCAGAGGACCCTCTCCTGCAGAAGCATATTCCGTCCCAGGAAGCTGACGCGTTCAGGGGATTACACCTTGATCCAAACGCCCATCATTGGGACGAGGTTCGTTGCCATTCCTCATCGTCTAGCATACTCATTCGGACCCTCGGCAGGTGGAGGAAGACGATGACAACTTTTTGGACAACGTCATCGAGTTCGGAGATGGACGACAGTACAAGGTAGCACCAACTATACAGCCGGCGACCCCTGTGGGTGAAGAGGCTATCATCTCGTCTGTCGAAAACATGTCTACTGAACCCGTCAGCAAAGAAGAAAGGTTTGCAGACGATTTCGATCGCAGCTGGCCTCCTACCAGGCAATCACCTCTCGTGCTCCAGAGGGATCTGCCCAGTCGTTCTTCACATCACATCTCCATTTCTCCTGCCACATCCCAACCTAGCCATCCTTCGGCGGAGGGGTCAAGGGTTCTTTTTAACGAGCGTTCTAATAGGTTAGAGCCTTACACCAGTCCCCATGTTCCAAACCGACTTGGTTCTAGCTTTGGATTTTCGAGGCGGAATGCTCACGGGGAGCCCGCCCTTTCACCTGTCGATCTTCGTCTGGGCAGGGACATTCCACCTCATAGTCCGGTACATCCTGTGCACCTGTTGCAGAAACATTCTGAAGGGACTCATGATGTTTCGGTGCAGTCGTCAAGGAATCACGTCAGCGATTTCCTAGGTAGAAAGAATATGGAGCGTGATGGTGGTCCACATCACCACGGGGGTGATCATGGTCAGAACAAGGTCAGAGGTGGAGATCCTGGTTGGCCATCCGGATCTTTTCTCGATTCCCGCACTATGGGCGAGAAGCGATCCCGTCGACTTTCAAGCGCTTCCTTTGCTAGTTCAATTCCCGATGGCCAACAAGGGTCTTCACATTCGTCGGATATCCCGTTCTCCAGGAGATCCCAACCACGGGAGTCCCCCTTGCAGCATCTCTGTGTCCTCCCTGCAAATATATCGTCTCAAGCTCCTAGGCTTTCTCAATTACCAGGTACATCCCATGCAGCTAACACTGACGTCCAGCCATCGGACGCTTCACCAATGCTGGATATCGAAGGTGTACACAAAACCGCCATGCATATATCTGCAGAGCGTGCGAAACAAAGACGAAGACTGGAGGAGGAAGAGCGCGAAAAGGAGAAAGAGCGCGCAAGGAAGAAGGCAGCCGAACTTGAAGCACGAATGATACAAGCTGAAGTGAGCCCCCCTTTTCTTTCCAGTTATTCGACATGATCGACTCATCTATTTCAGATGGCCGCTGCCGCAGAGATTATTCACAAGTCCACCGATTCTACTCAGGGCTCGAACCAGCTTGTTAGCGACCCGGAAGAATACAAATCTTCCGAGGCTGCGCAGGGCAATGTGATCGAACGCCATCCTTCGTTAAAGCCTGTTTCGCGTACACAGCGTGACGTCAAAACTTCCCATTCGAATACCAGCTCCGCAAACGAGCCGCCTCCACCCTCGGAACAAATTGATTCGTGGCGTACCAGAACGCGACCTCCCTCACAACAGCCCCCTGTTCTTTCTCTAATGTTCCACGAACCATCCGATGTCATTGCAGACGATAACCTTGAAGTCGTTGACTACTCTGACCTCGGAAAATTCGTAGGCGGCGAGCAGTCTTCATTGGTTTCCGAGACACCAGAACCCTCGTCTTATTCACCCGCATCTTCTGATCGTCGTTCATTCCGAACACGACCGGTCGCCAGTGATTTCTTTGATGATGACCCACCGCATGGTTCCGTTGCCAAATCGCCATCTTCAGAACGTCACACCCTTCCTATTGTTCCAGAGGCCTCTCCTCTCCCTTCAAGCGAGCAAGTTTTCACTCCTTCGATTCTATCAGGGACGAAGGAGTTCGAATCTCACAGGCATTCTGGACCGAACGGTGCACACTCTTTTGTTCGGAGCCATCCATCTCCAACAACACCTCATCACCGCCTTAGTAAAGGGCCGGCACCGTTTCGACAGGTCACAATGTCTGCGTTGGACGACGTCATGTCTCGCATCAAGGGCGCCTTGGATGATATGCAGGTTGACGCAGGAAGAGGCACTTCATCAAATGAACCGGTGGATTGGCGCCATGGTGTTTCTAAACCAAAAGTCCGGGTAGTGGAACCTCCGTCCTCAACTAGGACCCTGTCGAAAGACGCCAAGTGGTTGCCCCCAGCCCTAAGACAACCTCGGCAAGATCTACAACAAATGGTTTTTGGTCCCACTGGCTGCGAGCCACCTTGTTCCCCAGCACCAGTCACTCCTGTTGTCAAATTGCCAACACTCATTCGGCCAATCGACGTACTTCCCAAGCGTCAACTGCACTTACTGAAAAACTCGTCCAGTCCTGTCCGGTTTGACACCCTTTCTTGGAACCCACCCGTCGATGGGATGAGCAGGCGAGATTTTTCGCTTAACGAGATACTGTTCAAGCGTCCCCCTCCAGGTAAAGGTAACAAACCTAGGTATAGGGTTCAATTACCGAGGGCTACCCGCACGTACTCCGCTTCCCTGCCCAAGGTTAACCTACCTTCCGGGTTTCCTAAAACTAATTCAGTACCTGGACGCTCGAAGGCACTCGACGACCTTCCCACATGGCGCAGAGCACCTGTTTCCTCCTCTACGACCCAGAAAACCACCCCCTCAGATGAATCCCCACCTGCTTTAGATGTCACCAGTTGCTCTCCGCCGCCAGAACCAAGAACACTTCCCCCTGAGCCCACGGTTACTGAGGAAGTGCCTGCAAAGTCAGAATCCTACTTGGTGCGCCAGAGGATGCTTCCGAAGCTCCCACCAGGCTCAGCGGTTGGGTTTTATCGTAACCCAGGCCGAGACTCGAGAGGTGCCGTCAATTTTACGGTGACCAGTGAACTAGAGGAAGCTATGCAAGTCTCTCAACTACAGTCAAGTATGCTCTTGTCGTCGTCGATTGTCGATGTCTCTTCAACCGTCTCCCCAGATTCCAGGGGACCTACTGCGATAGCAAGTCCTAATGTCAGCGAAATCAAGCTCGACATACATCCCCCTACTCTGAGCCTGATTACTCAGGCAGACGGCAAAGTCTCGGATGAATCTGTACGTTCAGAGTGATATACGGTACTGTTTTCAGCTTATGTGTGTTATAGACCGAACGATCGCTGCGTACTCCGGCATCCGCAACCTTCAGTACTCCCTGGACAAAGTCACCGCTGAGTTTCGCTAGCAAAGATTCACCTGCCAGGGCCCCCGACCCAGAACATCTGAGAGCGGTCTGGTCTCAGACTGCTGACAAGGAACAAGTTTCCGCGGTTAACTCTCTGGAAGGTATCGCAGACGACCTCACCGCATTACCCTTCACCATTCAAGAAGTCAAGTCCGAAGATGGCGAAACCCCACCACCAACGAGCGCTACAGTGGCCTCGAAAATATCCCTGCATGATGTAACCCGTGCGTTCCAGCAAGTTCCTACTCCTTCCAACGTATCCTCCCACCGACCTCCACCGTTGTCACCGCCTGCTATGAATGGTCCAATCACGCGCCCTCACACCTTCAGCTACCAGGCTCCTGGTGCTATGCGTCCCCACTTTCCTCCATTCTCGTCGCCCATGCTTGCGCACTCCCCAAGTCCGACTGTGATATATCCTCCCACTGCGCCAAGTCCCATACCGCGACATCCTATGAACGGACCTCCTCCGCTGTACAACCAGCCAATGTGGGTACCTGTACAGCACTCCCAGAACAATAGTGCGGTGCGGCCTGTCCCCTCCCCCTACCCTGCCCAAATGATGGCATATCCCGCACCAACGCCAGTCCATCCTATTTATGCTTCCAGTCTTTCCCCCCAAAATGTACCACCATCTGTGACTGGCTCAGCGCCACCACGTCCACGCGGAGTGCCGATGCTGAGTCCTGTCATGCATCCTGCTGCGCCAGCCAATGTACCCATGTATAATGGTAGTCCAGTGTTGATGCATCCATCTGCAATGATTCCCCCCGGGCACCGTCCTCCTTATATGAACTCTGGTCCCCCAGAACGCGGACAGGGCCGTTCAGAGAACATATCTGCTACCCCACTCATGCAGCAACCGACTCATACACAAGGTCACGTCCCCCCACAACCCATGTACACGCATATTCCGTTTTCTCGCCCATCATGGTAAAAATCTGTGCTCACGTTACATATTTGCGTTCATTCGGTAGATATATTGATATTTCTGTTTTCTTTTGAATGCAACACTTCTGATCTTTCGTCATCGAGCGAAACAATGTGATCGATGGTATGGGGAATAAGATAGCCATTAATGCAGCAAACAGAACATCCTGTAAAAATCTATGTCTAAGCGCTCGCCAACTCGACGGCTTTCTGGGCAGCTATGTCGAGGTCATCGAAAGCGACGATCTTTAGTCCGGAATCCTTGATCATCCTAAACAAAGGGTCAGCAGTTTTCGCGATGTCAACGGTACAGATGGTCACGTACTGCTTTGCCTCAACCTCCATCGTGCCCTTGAGTCGGACGACCAGTGGAATAGTAAGACCGAGTTCCTTGGTGGCGCGGATGACACCCTCGGCAATGTAATCACATCTCATGATGCCTCCGAAGATGTTGATGAAAATACTCTTGACCTTGGGGTCAGTCAAAAGAATCTCAAACGCCTTCTTGACGGTCTCGGGGGTAGCGCCGCTGTGCAAAAATGATGAACATCTTGATTGTGATGCACGAAATCCAATCCCCTCACCCTCCGACATCAAGGAAGTTAGCTGGATTTCCACCGTGTAGTGACAACACGTCCATGGTAGCCATGGCCAAGCCTGCACCATTGACCAAACAGCCAATGCTACCATCGAGTTTGATGAAGTTCAGGTTGGCCTTTTTTGCCTCGACCTCCGAGGGCTCTTCTTGGGAAACATCACGGAGATCGAAGACATCCTTTTGCCGGAACTCGGCGTTCTCGTCGAATTCAAGTTTGGCATCCATGCTGAGAAAATGGCGTTCTAGCAGACTTGCAAACGCGGAAGATGACTAACATACCAAAGAACGTGTCCATCGATGGTCTCGGCCATGGGGTTGATCTCAATCTGGGTGGCATCCTTGTCTTTGAACAGCTTATACAAGGTCACGAAGATGTCTGCGGCCTCCTTCTGAGTTACCGCGTCTTTGAACCCAAGTGTCTTCGCAAGTTCCAAGGCGACGGAAGGGTCAAGACCCTTTTTGGCATCGATTGGAGTGGTAATAATAGCGTTAGGGTCTTTTGCAGCCACCTCCTCGATGTTCATTCCGCCTTGACTAGACACGACCAAAACAGGACCCTGGGTGACACGGTCATTGAGAACTGCAACATAGTATTCATGAGCAGGATCCCGTCGCTCAGCGAGCATGACCTGGTAATAATGAACAGCGTGACATTGACGAGGAGAACAGAACTAACAGCATTGCAGATCCGGCCAGCAGAACCTGTTTGCTTGGTGATTAATTTGGCACCGATCATTTGCTTGGCGATTTCCCGCGCCTGTTCAGGACTAATAATTATAGTCAGCATGGACGAGGTATTCACGGAGAAAGGAACACACGAGTCAATGAGGTGTACGCCGCCCTTGAAACCATTCTCAAAGGTTCCCTTCCCTCGGCCGCCGGCCAGTACCTGGGCCTTTATGACCAGTTTGTTCGTGCCTGGTAAAGAAACAAATTGAGTACACCACTATTCTTGTACGGAGGCCGGAAGGACCGGACCCACCGAATCTATCTGCGACATTGAAGGCCTCCTCGGGGGTCTTTGCGGCGACACTTTTTGGTGTCGGGACACCATACTAAAGTTGGGATCAGCATACTGAGCAAAAGAAGAAGAATGTGCGACATACTGCATTGAGGAGGCTCACGGACTGGTGCTCGTGTATAGAGAGAAAGCGGCGCTGACCGGCATGTACAGCCTTTCAATGTGCGTATAAATGGTCAGCATAGGAATGGGTGGTGCTGCAAGACTGAACGTACACGTGCGAGGGGGCGCGCTTTTCCGACTGAAGCAAGCATATGGTGGTGGGGAGGAGGAGAAAGGTGTTTACCACGGAACGTATGGGCTCGGAGACTTGTGTGCTTACTAATCAACAGGAAGAAAAGGACGGGCGGCCGCGTTTGGTTGTGTCTGGATGAGAACCAGAACGACGACGACGGCGGACGCGAAATTTGGTGACGCTCTTCCTGTCTCTCATCCACAATTTAGGAACATCTCTGGCAGAACGAGCACCCTTGCCTTGAGTTCGAACAGCCTATTTTATTTTTGTCGTGGGCTGTTCGAAATTCGGCTCAAGGAACATTCTGTACTAAGTACCGCCTCCATCGATGTCTTTTAAAAGTCGTTATCAGATTTGAATCTGCCCTCGAGGAAACCATGCTGCCAGTGTAGTGTTCCGCTATTTATTTGACGAATGTTGCTTCGATCCTCAGTACTTATCTCCCCATCCTCTTCAGTCATGTCCGAGCCGACAAACCCTGACGCCACCCGTAAGGCCGATGACGACTCATCCCAGCTGTCCGAGCTCATTTTCGTCTCCACCACCGTCTTGAGACAGGCTCTTGACCTTGTAGACAACAAGGTCCTGACTGACGACAATCACCTCACAGCACAATCCAAGTATCTCCCGGGCTCCACTATCGGTAGCCTGTTTGCTCGCATATATCAATCTCTCTCTAACGTTGGCGATGCATCCAACAGGAAAACACATCCGCCATGCACGGGATCACTTTACCCTTCTGATCGACTGTGTAGCGGGAAGCGGACCCTACGCATTGTCCTACGATGTACGGAGTCGCAACACGCCCATGGAGAGCAGCCTCTCCGAAGCTCAGAGCGCATTGACCTCCACGTTATCACGCCTCAAAGAGTTCGAAATTTCCCCTTCCGTCATGTTGGATCAAGGCATAACTTTGAATGCTGTGACGCCCTTTCCTCATACTTTCGAAACCACATTTGGCAGAGAGGTCAGGACAATGACACAGCCTGCAAAGCACTTTGACTGACTTAGCTTCCGGGTAGTTATGGTTTGCTGCACTACACGCAGTCCACCATTGGTCCAGTGTAAGGGCAATCTTCATAATGTTAATCGCCCACATGGTTCTGAAACTGCACCACACAGGTCCGCGCGATAGCCGGGGAACTTGTTCGCTTCCACGTCTATTACATTCGTCTTACTGACTCTGGGTTTGCATAGGGCATTCTTTTACCAGACGATTTCGGGGTCGCCCCTTCTACTTTGGTGCACAGAGGAAGTGATGCACTGCTAGGAAAAGCTAAAATTTGACCGATGTACTACCGAGCATGTATTTTCCTGCATTAGTCCAATGTGATGTATCCTCGGTAATATTGTCAATCCAACGTCCCATAAGTTGGCCGAGAATGTTATCGTGCAGGGCCCAGTATGTACATACTTGCCCGTTTGCCACCCGGTGCACGTGAGTAATAAGTTATCAGGAGCGAGTCTCATTAATCATTTGTGACTTGATACTTGAACATCAACGTCCTAGGACATACAAAATGTCAGAATCATTGCTACCTCTTGACGGCGAGGCTCAAAAAAAGCGTGTCGTATGTGATTTTCTCTCGATCATAAATGCTGGTCGGCCTCAAATGTTGCTTCCAAACACTGCCAGTGCTATTTCTTCGACTCGGATATCGGGGGCTTCCACTATGGCCCTGGACATCCGTACGTGCCCAGTACCTCCTAGCGTTTTCCAAGCAGGTCTGAATGGCTTTCCGTTGCCCAGCATGAAACCCACTCGAATACGGATGTGTCACTCCCTCGTCATGAACTACGGACTGTACAAGAAGATGGAAATTTTCGTCAGTGTACTTGGCTATGCTTGATCAAGTTTGACATACGCCTGTTCCCCGTGTTATAGCGCGCAAAACCCGCAACGAAACGCGAGATGACACAGTTCCACTCGGACGAGTATGTCGATTTTCTCAGCAGAATCACGCCCAGCAACATGAACTCGTACGTTAAAGAACAACACAAATGTAAGTTTTACAAAATCCACGTCAAATTACTTGCTCCAGTTCAATGTTTAACCGTGCACTAGACAACGTTGGCGATGATTGCCCCGTTTTCGACGGGCTTTTCGACTATTGCTCTATATCCGCTGGTGGTTCGATGGGTCAGTCAAGTTACAGCTTAGATAGCCTTTCGATCGCTGAGTTGGGTCAGAGGGTGCTGCTCGCCTAAGCCGGGACAAGTGTGATATTGCGATCAACTGGGCCGGCGGACTGCATCATGCAAAGAAGAGTGAAGCCAGTGGTTTTTGCTACGTCAACGGTAATCTATAAAAGAACACTCCTTCATGGACACGTCGTTTAACTCAACCTCACAGATATCGTCCTTGGCATACTGGAACTCCTTCGGTCAGTCTTGTCATATTCTGAGACGAGGGCTCAAACGAACGTCCACGATGTGTTAGGTATCATACGCGCGTGCTCTACATTGACATTGACGTCCATCACGGCGATGGCGTAGAGGAAGCATTCTACACTACAGACCGTGTCATGACGGTCAGTTTCCATAAGTACGGCGAATATTTCCCTGGAACCGGCGAACTTCGTGTAAGCACCATCTTTTTGAGATTAGGCTTTAAAGATTCCTATGAATAAGACAGGATGTAGGCATAGCGAAGGGCAAGCATTATGCCCTGAACTTTCCATTGCGAGATGGTATCTCGGATGAGAACTACAAATCTGTCTTCGAACCGGTGAGCTTTGTGGAACAGTGTCAGCTCGGGATCTTTACTTGCTGCAGATAATACGACAAGTGATGGAGTCGTATGACCCTTCGGCCATCGTTCTGCAATGTGGCACGGATTCATTGTCAGGGGACAAGCTCGGATGTCTCAATCTTTCTATGAGAGGTAAGATTCTCGAAACATGTATACGCATCACAAGCCGAGTTGTCTGCTAGGGCACGCAAACTGCGTCAAGTTTGTCAAGTCGTTCAACAAGCCACTGCTGCTTCTTGGGGGAGGTGGCTATACGATGCGAAACGTCAGTCGTGCGTGGGCATTCGAAACAGGATTGGCTGCAGGAGTTGAGCTCGGACCTGGTACGGCCCACACAAAGTCAGTGAATTTGGAGACTAACAAATTTTTAGAAATCCCTGTCAATGAATACTATGAATATTTTGGGCCAGACTACGAACTCGACGTGAAGTCGTCGAACACCGAAGACATGAACACTCCGGAATACTTGGAACGAGTGAAGAACATCGTGATGGAGAACTTGCGGAAGTTGAAGGGTCCCCCGAGTGTGCAAATGACAGGTACGGAGCAGATTGCTTTACCAGACTCGCTTCCTAATGTATGCGCTTGTCAGACATTCCGAAGACGCCTATTGATGATGCGATAGACGACCTGAATCAAGACGAAGACCTCATATCGCCCGACAGCCGAAGACATCGGCGCCTGCTTGATTCACGAGTTCAGGCTGACGGAGAGCTCTCTGATTCTGATGATGAAGGAGAAGGTGGTAGAAGGGATTACGCAAACCACAAAGATCAAGGGCGTGAGAGTAGGAGTCGATCTAGCGAAACTGAGAGCGGAGAGATGAGAAGATTCGGAATCGGAGGAGGGATCCTCAGCGCTGGTGCTGCCAGCTCGACCCATGGCGCTGGACCGAGTGGCCACACGACTCTGATTTCGCAGACACTCAAAACACCACACTCTGTGGAAGCAGAGTTGGCAACTGACAACGGAGCGGTGGAAATGGAATCTAGCACCAGCAATGCTAATGGAACATTGGAGTCGTCGAAGGATGACATGGCAGTGGACGAGAATTCGGCCGAGGATAGCTCTTAAGCTAATGTGTAGGGCCCGGAGTGTAGACTAACGTGTATAAACATGTGTCATCAGAGCCCCCATGGTGACTGAGCAGAGTGCACACTGAAGACATGCAAGAAGGAACACCAATACAACCTTCCGCGTCAACGTCCTCGGCGCTAACTCCTGAAGATGCGAAACGCTTTGAACTCAACCGACTGAGAGGTGTGCATGCATTGGTCTGCGAAGTTCTGTCCCTCTAAACATAGTAACAAGCCAAGGCCAGACAAAGGCGCCAAGATGAAGATGTCGGGTCCTCGTCAGCCCCAAACGCAAACCAAAAGCGACCGCTCGAGGTGACCCCTGGGGTTTCAAAGACGTCCACGTCCAAGCCGCTCAAACGCGACTCGCGTCTTGGGTCCTACTTCGAGTATGATCTGTCCAAGATGGTCAACTCCAAGGGAGGGTTCTTGGTCGATGACGGCAAAGAGGTAGACGAGGACCTTCGCGCCAAGGAACGTGAAAGAGAGAGGCAGCGCGTAACGCAGAACGCAGAACCCCGTGAGTGCTGCTAGCTATCGTCGGAGGGCCTTTCCCGACCGTTCACAGCAATGTATCTCGATGCGTCGCTCAATCCGAAATGCAAAGAATGCAACACGGTCAACATTGACTTTACCTTCAAGAAAGTGTTCAACTGTTTAGTTTGCAACAAATGTAAAGATCAGTACCCGGAGAAGTACAGTTTATTGACAAAGACAGAATGCAAGGAGGTAGGTCGCTCATTGCCGTGGGTGTTGGCATGTTCACACACGCGCCTGACGCAGGACTATCTTCTCACCGATCGTATGTAGATCTGTTCGCAAATATGACCGTGTACTAACATCCCCTAGCCGAGCTACGGGACCGTGAGCTCCTCCCGCACCTTTTGAAGGCGAACCCTCATAAGTCGACCTTTGCAAACATGATGCTGTTCCTTCGGTACCAAGTGGAAGACTTTGCGTGGAAAAAATGGGGTTCGCCAGAAGCGTTGGATGCTGAATGGGAACGCCGAACGGAAGAGAAGAAAAAGAAAAAGAACAAGAAATTCGAGGAGGGACTTCGGGACCTGCGGAGAAGGACTCGCGAGGGAGTATGGCAACGGAGGAAGGATCAGGAGCACAAGCACGCGTTTGGACCTGTAGAAACAACTGCCGACGGGTATGGACAGCAAATCTGTCACGAGTGTGGATTTACGGTCGACGTAGAGATTATATAAATGTAGCATGTGTTTACACTGCCCAGTGCCAACACTTCAGGTTGCCGGTAGCGTGTCAACCTCGAAACAGGAATGTTGCTCTTAAAGCCGAGCCTGAGTCTGAGTCGCATCTACTCTCATCACCCCCTTCAGTATGGAGGAAAACAATCAGATCGAGAGCTCCAAGATTTCGACGTCTCTTGAAGTCGAGCAAATCGAGGTGAACCTCTTCCGTTCCGTGAACTTATTCGTGCCCGCTCGCGCTCGGGGTGTATTCGGCGGGCAGGTGATTTCCCAAGCTATCGCATCCGCCACGAAATGTGTTGATCCCGCGTTTGGTCTCCATGTGAGTAGCTTTTTTTGCGTTCTTTCGATTCCGAGAGCTTATTCACTGCGAACACTGGCAGTCGATTCATGTGAGGAGTGTCTCCATCGGAGCGATTGCCGTACTTACAGAATGACCTTGAAAGTGTTACTTCCTGCTCAGCGCATCTCCCGCGGTCCCCATCATATATTTCGTGGAACGCTTGCGCGAGGGTCGTTCGTACAGTACCCGCAACGTGAAAGCCGTCCAAAATGGCAAAATCATCTTCCACATGATGTGCTCATTCCACATCCCTGAACCATGGCAACCCTCACACCAGTGGCCGATGCCGGCTGGAGTTCCGAATCTCGAAGATTGCGAGCTGGATGAAGACCTGTTCCGGCGTCGCGCGGCTCAAGACGATCTTCCCCAGAAGGCGAAGGAGATCTATCTGACTTATGCTGCGGTACGGGTTTCTCAGCGCTGGATGCATCTTGTGACTCAGGTCTTTGCAGGAGCGCGCCAACGGCCCCATTGCAGTTAGGAGAATTCCACACACGGTCACCGACGAGCATGGGACATTGACAATCATGTATTGGATGCAAGCAAGGACTGGTAAAATGGACGCTTACGAGACGCCGTATCAAAAAGTAAGAGTAGCCCAACCTTGAAAAGTGTTCCTGATTAACGGCAGATTGCCAGTGCATCTTGGCGTACATGTCTGATCTTAATTTGTATGAATTCCAGGAACATTGGACGAGGCCAGAGGGTTAACCATTGTGTAGCATTGGGATGGCGGTAGAAACACTGAAACAAAAGGGATTATTGGGTGAGCCAAATGCGATTGCTATGTGTGTGAGTGTGTCCGTCTGTCAGCGGCAGACGAGCTTCGGGACTGATGCATATTAATTTAGTCTTCGCTGGATCACTCGATCTGGTATTATGAGTAGGTTGCTCGTGCGAACCGCTGTTGTTGGTTGGTTAACACGCCCGTTTTGCAGTGACGACTTTCGCTGCGAGGATGGACTGCTCTACGTGGTAAGTCGTGTGGTCTGACAGGTGCACAGATTGCACTGAAGAAGGACGACAGGTGGTGTGTCCCCGGGCCGACGATGGACGCGGGGTAGTGCAAGGAAGGGTAAGCTAGTTGGTATCAGGGCAGTGCGCGTGACGGGTATACTGAAAGTGGTTACAGTTATATAGTCGGTCTGGAACGCTGGTCGCTGTTACCTGCCAGGAGGGGTTAGTGCGGACGCACCGTCGAGGAACAGAGGTGGCGAAACTGTGATCGGACAGATAGAAGAGTACACATACAAAGGAGAAGGGGAACAAAGGAAGGGACAATGAAATGAAATGACTTGTTATTGTGTACCAAAACGGTTCGATTGTTGTTCTTTTGTTCTCGCCTGGCGACCTTGGCGAGAAGCAGGCATGGGCACAGGCCTATAAAGCCCTGCCGCCAGCCTCCTCCTGGCCCGCATCTGGATTTTGACAATCCCGTCGTATTCGTGTTCATTTTCTCCCCAGCAGCCAGGTTCGTGTGTCCTCGTCCTGTTTCTTTCTACCGTGAAGTTGACTTCTCTATCATAGTCTGTCGGGTTACACCCAGCCCAGTCCAGTTCTCAATCTAATTCCCGTCTTAACGTCTTCACGTATCCTTTTAGCGAGCTTCTCTCCCGCACTCATTTCATCGCTGCGCGATTCGACTCCTTCGTATTTTTGTGTCTACTCTGTTGCTTGAATTGCTCGCCATGGCTTCCCCTGTCTCCCTCTCAGTCACCCTTACCCACGCTATCGCCTTTCTCACTCGCCCCCTCATCGTCTCTTACTCTGCTGCCACCGTCATAAAGCTGCAGCTCGTCCTCGAGGCTAACCTGACGGCCCTTTATGCTCCCACATGGGCGCCGGAAGAACCCCTCCGCGGCTCTGGCCGTCGCTGTCTCTCCCTCTCCCCAACCTGTCTTCCCCCTCGAGCTGTCTATTGCGCATGCCTCGCAACTGGCGTCCAATGGTTCGACTGGATCGCCGCTCTCGGTGGTCGCGAGTTCGACCTCTTTGTCGACCCGGGCTGCATATCCCTTCGTTTCGACAAAGGTTCGAGACTTGTCACCGTCTGGTCTGAGGAGATCGCGGACGCTGCTTCCCCTATCCTTCCTCCCAACGCCTACTCTCAATCCAAGACCATCGCTCAACAGCTTCTCGAGAGCGAGAGCGCAGACGACGACGAAATATTCGCAATGATCGCAGACGAGGTCAGCGCACCCACCTGGGCGACACCAGTCACTGATCACTTTCCGCCCCCTGCTCGGTCCGAATCCCCCCTCTCCGCGGTCTCTTCCGATTCCCGTTCGAGCTCGCGTTCTTCCAACTCTGGTTCTTGTTTTTCCTACGCTTCAACTGCTCGCACGGACACCTATTCGTTGGCGTCCAGCAAAATTTCTCGTCGCGAAAAGGCCAGGCAGGCACGGGTCTTTGTCGACACCTCCAAGACCGAAGTCACCCCTTACGATGGCGGGAAGACCACAGTCCTGACCGGCGGTGTCATGCTTGGCGCTGTTTCTTCAAAGGCGAAATCCCCAGTCTCATCCTGGCGTCGGGTCTAAGCCACCCACCTATTCAGCACCCATTCACACTCCTTTACACTTTCACGATTTGTCACATTCTATACGTTGTTCATGCATGAACTCTTGGTGACGATTGACCCACCACGGACATCTATCATATCTTAGCATCTTCATTTTAACGTTATACATTAGCATTCATCGCATCCATGTTGTCATTGACTTGCAGATCCTGATCGTTTGTAGCACATTCTAGTTTTCTTTGCTTTCTTGACCATTGGTTGGCAGTTAGGATATATTTGTTGTAATGAATATGCGAACTCGCAGTCCCACCCCCCCTGCCCCAGTGAGAGCCTCGAGCAGTTTGTGTCAATTGTGCCCGCTATCGCCGATGATATAAAGTTTCGAGCCGATCACTCCGAGACCGCGCTTGTCTATTCTTCTCCCCTCCTCCCGCTGACCTCCACAGGACACACAATCATGTTTCATTCATGTTTTCGTCGAGTCCTAGCTTCTCCTCACCACCTCGCCAGCCGACGGCTGCTCGCGACCGTTGCGTCCGATCCCGCACGTGTTCCAATCATCCGTTATGACTGGACTCGCCAGGAAATTCAAAAGATATACGATAGCCCTTTACTGGATCTCGTCTTCCGGGCAGCTTCAATACACCGCCAAAACCACGATCCAGTCAAGATTCAGCTCTGTACCCTGATGAACATCAAGAGTATGCGATTTCCACTCATTCTTCTTGACCATCCCGTTCTGATCTGCGTGGTACAGCCGGAGGCTGCTCCGAGGACTGTAAGCAATGGTCTCGTCGTCGTTCGTGCTCCCCCACGGACTAATCTATAGGTTCCTACTGCTCCCAGTCGTCCCGATACTCTACACCAACCAAGGCTTCCAAGTTGCTCGATATCGAGCCTGTCCTAGAGGCTGCACGGCAAGCCAAAGAAAATGGCAGCACTAGATTCTGCATGGGCGCTGCATGGAGGGACCTCGCCGGTCGAAAGCGGGGATTCGAGAAAATCCTGAAAATGGTCCGGGAAGTCCGCGGAATGGGGATGGAGGTCTGCACTACACTCGGTATGCTATCCCCAGAGCAGGCCAGACAACTCAAGGAAGCGTGCGTTCTTGTTTGCTCGTCTGCATTGACATGTCGCCAACTTCTGTGTAGAGGGCTCACCGCATACAATCACAATCTCGATACTTCTCGAGAATTTTATCCCAAGGTGGGGACTTTTATGATGTTCAGGCATGCCACAGAACACGGCAATTGGTCTAGGTCATCACTACGCGCTCATACGACGAACGGTTAGATACCATCGGAGCTGTGCGCGAAGCAGGGATAAGTGTTTGTTCTGGTGGCATTTTGGGCCTCGGGGAGTCTGACCAAGACCGGGTCGGACTCATCCACGAGGTTTCGAGGTGAGGGTCACATCATCATAAATGGTATGCTGCTTACCACTCAACACCCCAGCATGCCTGGACATCCAGAATCATTCCCAGTGAATGCCCTGGTTCCCATCCCAGGAACTCCATTGGAAGATAACGAGGTAATTGTGGTATCGGGAATGCCTATTGTGATTGACTTGACCATCTCAGCCGGTCTCGTACCATACCCTAGTGCGGACAATAGCCACTGCACGTATTGTTCTACCCGGAACCATAATCAGACTCGCTGCGGGGCGAAACACGCTGAGCGAGTCAGAGCAAGCGATGTGTTTTATGGCGGGTGCCAATGCTGTCTTTACCGGAGAGAAGATGTTGACGACACCTTGTGAGTCGTTCTTCTGCGAGCAATGAGCGTTTTATTGATCCGAATGATTTAGGCTCGCCTTGGGATGAGGTATCGTGTTTCGTATATATAGCTTATATGCACTCTCTCATGCGTTGTATTTCTAGGACAAAGCTATGATGGGGCGCTGGGGTCTTGAGGGCATGGGAAGTTTCGAATACACGAAGGAGGAGGCACCGTTAAGAGGATCGAAGCAGGCTTCTGAGATTATCCATTGAAAGGACTTGTAATGATCAGTACTAGTAAGCAACTAGAGTAGAGAATCAAAATGTAGAAGCCAACGTCAAATCTCGGCCTTCGCCGGCGTCGCGTCCTCACTTGAATTCGACTCAGTCAAGTCCAGCAATACTATGCAAAAGCAACTAATGCAAGGAGACGCGGAGTAAGTCCTAAGCCGTCCTGCAGACGAGAGTTGCTTATAATCGCCATCGCAGTCCATTCGTATTGAACGACCATAATGCGTGGTATTATCCTTCACAAGGATTCGACCCCGAGACGGAATCTCTGAATATCAGTGTCTCAGGTGGAAACTGGGGGAAAAAGACAATGAAAGGTTGCAGATGGGTCCGAAGGGGAAAGATTGCAGCCTGGGGACCCAACATGGATGAGTGGGAGGTGAAGCCTTCTCCTTTCATTCCCCAACGTTCTCTTACGCGCGCGTGTATGGCAGGCCGAGGATCGGGCGCGACAACGCATACGAAATCTATTACCTATCGAGCGACGTTCTCCCTCCCCGCCGATGCTGCCCCACTTGCGCTCGCCGTCTCCTCCCCTCGTTGCCCCATACCCGCCTCCTGTGACCCAGCATTACAGTTTCACCTCATTCGTGATGGACAATTCCGTGACGCATTCTTTCCGTTCGAACTTACTCGACGAGCTCGAGCATGCGACCAACAGTCTCATCGAGGGCGAGGCCATTATGAAGCGCGCACTCGGCAGGCTGTGGCAGGTCATCAACGAAGACACGGGCAAGAGCCACCGAGAGGAGGAGGTGATACCGAAACGGGAGGAACCTGACGGTAACGTCGGCGAAGACGATCTCGATGCCAGGCTGGCTCGTTCTCCAGACTTTGCTCCGAACGCTCACAAGCTTTTCTTGTCGTACGCGCACGATGGACCGCCTGTGCTAGATCCTTCCCATTTCGCCTCCCCTCAGATGCAGCAAGACACTTTGGAGAAATCATTGGCAACTCTACGGGAGCTCCAGGACGACGACCGTGAGTACGTCGAGAGACTGGAGGAGATAAGAGAGGGACTAGGAGATGTTCGCTACCAGCGTAACATAGTTTGGGAGATGATACGAGAAAAGGCTATAAAAGAGATGCAAGATGCTGCTTTCAACGCAGCATTAGATTGACTTGGCCGTCAGTTTGGGAAACTGGGTGCTAAAACAGTGTATCAATGGAGTCTAAAATTGGATGCAACGTTCAAAACGCCTTGGCGGGTCGACGACTGAAGTATACTGATGAGTCTTAATACATCAAGGGTGTGTCCGCAAGTGTCACAGATGGCCGTCGACGGTTTCACGCGTCCGTGTCAAGAGTCTCTTGGCTGAGATGCAGTGCATTGATGTAGTCACCATCATAATATGTACAAGAAAGCGAGTGCTGTCACACCGTGAAACGTGGGTTGGCGTAAAAAGCGGAGTTCAGCCCGTGTTATCGTGAGCCCTCACTATCGCTTCGCCCTGCGTCTGAAACCATCACAGTGGGAATAGAGAATTCGTATCCGCTTGCTGCTCCGGTCCGTGCGCCCGCATCAGGAATCAAATCTATAGGAGCATTTTTCCGGTCTTCGTAGCCGGACTTGACACGATTATTCGAGACAGATTCGCTTGAAGGGACGGGCGCTGTCAGGGGTACAAGGGCATGCGAAAGAACAACACGGACTTACCGAATTTCTGCGATCAAGTCGTCCACCGCATACCATGCAAGAGGACCGTAAGCGATGCCTCGCCACCACCCTAGTTGGTCTGCGGGTCCTATATATGCGTGAGCATGGAGGTGATCAGACACGGGGATCTTGCTGTCCCTAAAAGGCGGTGTTATGAACCCAATATGGAATTGAGACTTGTCCTGCTGGTCATTCAAGAAAGCAGCAAGCAAGCGTCGTGCGAGGTTCCTGATATTGACGAGAAGGGGAAGGTCGCTCGAAGACTACGGAATATGGGTGTGAAAAGGGCGAACACCGCGGACGTGGCCCTCGAATGAATACGTACCAGCGTGTACAGCGAGGGAACGTGCAAACTTAGGGACATCGTGAGCTAGAGATGGAGGGGGGGAAAGTGCGGACAGAACAAGAACCCACTTGAAGGCAATGATAACGTGGGCCTTGCCCGAGACTGGATGGACGCGTTCGCGAAATGCTGTAAAATTTTCGTCCTTCCACAGTATCTCTGGTGTCACTTTAGACTCGGAAGCGTTCGCAGACTGCAAAGTATCCGAGTCTCCCGCAGCACTGGCAGCGGCGACGACGCCGCACATCGGACAGCCAGCCTTGAGTGCCAATGCCATGACAAGTCAAGTTGAACCAACGCCCACATCGTCACGTCACTCTGTCACTCACTGAGAGCGCCCATGTCCTACCGCCTCGTCTTCACTCAGTTCCAGCAAGAGCTCGACGATCACAACGACAGACGCGAACGACTCATAAAGGTAAATTCGCGCGAGAGACAGTACATGGTCGAAACATCACCACGCCATCTGTTGCTCACCCGTCGAGTGCACAGGCAAGTCGCGATGTTACCAATCTCTCGAAGAAGGCCATTTTCCTCCTGCACCGCATTATGAACGAGGACGTGCCAGACGAACGGGCACATTCAAAGCATGCGTGCGAGCGTGGGATTGACAAACTTCGTGACGTCCACGACATCTATGCCAACATCAAGTCGGAACTACAGGGCGATTTGTTCTGGCGCCATCATCAATCCATCTCCCCAGGTCTACAAGAGTATATACCCAGTTAGCATATCATAATCCCCGCGAATGATATCTTTCGTTCAGATACATCGAGGCATCGAGCTTCGCACACTATCTTGGCCATGGAGCATTGATCACCTATAGCCAAGTACAGACCACCTTGTCCGACGACAGTGGTGTCCCCGTGCGTGGACATAACCCATACAATTCGTGTACCCGTTTTTATCAGAGTGTACAGTACTTTCCACTGCCCATGGAGGACTATTTACTTGGTCTGTCCGATCTCCCCGGAGAGCTTATGAGATTTGCCATCTCTGGTTTCTCCCGCAAGGGGGGACGCGCTCGAGCTATGCGTGTGTGTAACTTTGTGAGAGACTGCAAGTCTGGCACGTGCTTCTTCGCCAGTACTTGCCGCCATAGACTTATTGGTCGTAAAGTCTTGGACAGATTCGCGCCTTTCGTCAAAGGACTTCATAGGAAGCAGGTCGTCACTAATCAGTCACTAGAGAAGATCGAAGATGGTATTTGCATTCCTCTCCTCCCCGCGGCTACATTGAAATCGCTGTGCAGCTGTGTATGCGATCGTAGTCCGAACTTCTGAATACGATCTACCCCCAGAAATACTCGACGATATTGTAGTCCAATCAACGTCCAACTATGCGCACAAGGACAATCGGAGTAAGCGGGGTGTCTGGAATGATGATGAACACGAGGATGATTATTGAAATAAATATTGAAGGCGCTGTTAATAGACTTCAGCATCAAGCACATGCTTTTACACTCTCCCTTGTTGTGCTATTATACTGTACAATTTGAGTAGGTTTGGTCGTCGGTTATAATATTAGCATGTTCCGATTGTCCGCTTCGTCCGACTGGTCACTGGTATTCAACGTCTAGAGCGAGTTCTTCGTCGCAGCATCGCATGGGGAATTGGTGCTTCCCTGTCATTGACCACGTTCTCCGGCCAATGATACTCCTCGACCTCGTAGTAATGCTGAAACCGTCGCTGGCGGGCAGCAGCAGCCTTTTCCTTGGCTGCCGCGGTTTTCCGAGTCCTGAAAAGGCTGGTTAAGTAATGCCCGGTGACACCGAGCGATAGACAGGTGCAAACTCTAGTCGTTTATTCCATTCGATAGTTCTATACCCCTTATCCTGCCACTCTGGTC
>JBBPOJ010000533.1:0-24892 GCA_038091395.1 Leccinum rimulosum
CCATAGTACTATAGGTGATTGATGCAGAAAATTTTGTGATCTTCAAGAGAGACAGCACTGGAGAACGGGTTAGTTCGCTAAGGACAAGAAACCTGCAAACAAACCTCAGAGAAACCTGACTTCGAAGATAAGAAATAGGGTGAAACTATAACTATATGTGGCATGTAAACTGAACCTGTTGTCGGATGCAGGCCCATCTGTGGAATCTGGGCAGACCTTGACATTCCCACGAATTAATGGTTTGAAAGACCTGTCCCCTACGGGTCCAGGAATATCAGATACGTAATCAAGATGGTTGTTTGGAGCAAATCGGCGATCTCTTCCCACTGGAGCTCCGACGACAGGTCCTGAACACGGAATTTCGTGATTTGCAATGGGACGTGAACCGGATCTTTGTCGGAAAGACAATTCGTGGATCGTACGTATACTGGCTAGCATTCACGATGACCACAGATCCAGGAGTCGAAGCGAATTTTGGTGATTGCGGTGATTGTAGATTAACATTAAGACTACACAACCTGTAGTGCTGATATGCACCTTGCGAATGAATTGTGCCGTATTTCTGATGTGACAGTCAAGTAAACTCGTCCGAGGAAGCCTTCCTGGCCCAACACGATAACGTCTTCAAGAGGGGAACGGAGACGAGCAATCTGGTTCCAGAATACACCGCGACCTTGCTCCAGTGGCTCATCCGCTTTTTTCACGTCAATTGCGGAGACAGCGAAAAATGCATCGATTACTAGCGATAAAGCGAGATCCTTGACAAATCGTAGATGATGGGTAGAGATGGCAAAGTGGCCAGATGCTGAACAAGGAGTCGAAGAGATGTTTCATATGCGAGAAGCGCCGTGGGATAGCCGAAATCCTCAGTTACACTGATCCATTCCTTGGCTGCAGAAAGATCAGTTGATGAGACCATTTGTGGTGTAAAGATCGAAAAGATCCTCTCTGTCCTTCTTGAAGTTCCTGGACTGGGTGAACCGAACAAGCTGCAAGTCGATGCAATGACCGTGATCTGCCTGAATACCAGATGGATGGGCAAAGGTCGAGGGCCTGTCTCCTGAGAATGATGGCCACGTTGAGGTCTGTTATTTCCCCAAGCCGGTAACGATCGGAGATACAGATTGCGGGTTATTCACAGGCTGCGATGACCCCGATCATCGTTGTTTTGTTCAACCGAAGCGCCTCGATAAGGCATTGTTGTCACAGGTACGAGATTGGACGCAGGAACGCCCCAAAACGTGAAACCGAAGCCGCATGCCGTCGGCCGTGCGAGCGCGTCCTGTCCATCCCAGCGTAAAGCGGAGAAAGATCCAGGTGGAGCAGGCGAGTATGATGACCCAGCATTCGCGTCGCCTTTCTAAGCCTCGGCCTTGTTCGTGAGCACGGTCTAGATGTGACAGTTGCGGTGGTGATATCTGAATCGAACGACGACGCGAGCTAACAGACATGTTATCTGCCGGCGGTGCCCATGTTAGCGAGCGCAGTCGGGACGGGACAAGGATAGGCGGCAGGCGATGTGCCAATGGCGTGAGACTCAACCAGCCAAGAAGGTTGCGAAGAGAAACGAAAGCAAGTGCATATGATCTGATTCCCTGTCACATACTCTCTGACACACGTCCTGCCGCTGAGAAAGCTATGTTTCCGCCTGCTGCTCGCGCCGTCAGTATCTAACCCCGGACAGATTATCACGAGGACCCACTCTAAGATCTGTGGGTAAATCCACTGGACGTACTAGTTAGGGACGAAGTTGGACGTAAAGCAAGATCGGAGTGACATGCCTGATATGGTCCAGAGATGACGATGAGTCGATAGGTGTAGGTCAGGCTTTTATTGAGCTATAGACATCGAATTCTCTGGGGCTGGGTCAATGAAGCCCTGTATACCCGACTGCAAGTAAACAATGAGCAATAAATAAATATTCCACTGTATCTTAGGGATCACCTTGGGCACCTTGTTTGACACGTATAACTGACTGTTGTGAATCAGGGCCTGGAGAGCTATCGTCACATCGACATCAAGGCCTGCCGTTTCAATGCCCAGGATTGCCGGTCCATAATTGGCCTCCGGGATGACCAGTCCTGATGGGGGGACTAGGTGAGAAAACAGGCCAGCAATTGCATTCTGCCGTGAAAATCACCTCCTATAGCTCTCTCAATATCCGTATGTCTTCTCGCGGGCTCTCGCAAAAGGAGAATGGTATTCTCTATCTCCCTCATTACCGCTGACCTCCCCTCTTTCAGCGCTCTTCTGGCAGCATCAAAGTACCTGAATTCCCCTTATTGAGTAAGACCCCAAAAATCCAGGGAAGCAACGACTTACTTGGCA
The DNA here is from genome assembly GCA_038091395.1 of Leccinum rimulosum. Taxonomy (NCBI): domain Eukaryota; kingdom Fungi; phylum Basidiomycota; class Agaricomycetes; order Boletales; family Boletaceae; genus Leccinum; species Leccinum rimulosum. Next base: position 2,329 of record JBBPOJ010000533.1, read on the forward strand.
CGCTGAGCACGGCGGCGAGGTTTGAGTATTAAGTGACATCCGATAGTGAATGTGGCAGAGGGTATTACAATAGAATATACAGCCAAGGTTGTGATGTACGCCATAACTCGGGAGTGAAGCCCGTTCGCACTGCAATGACATTGTCGTTGTAGGTCATTGTTGTAGCAGCGATGACACGAAGTTTCAGCCGCCGTATTTCAACACGGTTCCACGGGTAATGAACGAAAGAGAATTGAGAACGTGTGAAACGTATGGCAGTGACTTAGAAGGAACGAGAGGCGCCGCGACTCGGTCGTACTAGACACGGGTCCAGATGGCCACAACAAGGCGTAAAGGAGGAGCGAGTGCGGAGGTGGTTGAGACGGGTCAAAGTCACATACATAACAAGGAAAGCGCGGGTGACTCGCCGGTGCATAGTACGGGAGCTGAATGGTACTGGTTATAGTATGCTATTAGTATGTCTAGAGGGTCACGGTGCACCAAAACGCCATAGCATAGCGCGCCGTCTGCCAATGACGGGGGAAAATGTAACAATGTAACAAAGGAATTTGGGATGGTAGCATCCCTTACACGAAGCTCGGTGACAAACAAGTAGTACGTATCTAGTGCCAGTGAGGATTTGGTTAAAGATTCTGAATTTCTAACCATCGACTCAGCCCTGCTCTCAAGCTGTCAAGGTCACCGGCGTGGGGGACGTCTATAGTTCCGTCCACGATGCTGCTTAGTAACGCATGGATACGTTTCTGTTCAAATTGAAACACAGAAATATATAGCTGGTCGACCGTGGCGCCGGGGCCCGAAGCCCACCAGTCAGCGTAGGCCCCAATCTCCACGGCGAGCTGCCGAAATAACGTTGTGAATTCAAGTCTGAGTCAATAATAACGGTGATATGACGAATACATACCGCAGTGAGAACGAAGGAAATCGTCTCGATGTTCACCGGTGCATCCGGCACTGTGAGTGTATCAAGAGCGCCGTGCTGGGGGCCGCCAGTAGACGTGGCAATGAAACCTGCGGAGTTGCGTCGCCGCAATACGTGAACGAGTATGTCGTATGTTCCGGGGTCGTCAAACCAGATACGCTTCGTCAAAATTAGCAAAAGGATTGTAGTAAATAAAGAAGAGGTCTTACCGTCTCACCAAACGAGTCGTGGATGGTGCGATGCCAGTGGGAGTATCCCCAACTGTTGTCATACTTGAGCAAGCTTTCCAACCACGGTATGTCCCTGTTCGAGGCGCTGGGAACCATAGGAGAGTGCGGGTATTCATGCGTCGAGTGTGGTACCGGGGGGCAAAGCAAACGCTGGATCGCACGGCGAACATGAGAAAAGAACGTAGTCGGAGAGTGACAAATTAGGCGATAAAAAAGATCAAAGAACGTAGGGTCCGAAAGATCCGCGGCAAACGGGTACTCCAACTCATCGAGCGACAACATTATAGCTATTAGGTGACTGATCTCAATACGAGGAAAGGAAAATTAATATGAGAACCCACCTTCGGTACTCGGAAGCCAGGTATGGTCGTTCCTGATCTGGCGGTGCTGGTTCAGTATTTCCTTGATGACTAGGAGCGCCTCTGCCTGAGAGAGAGCGACGGTCGGGGAGATTTGTCCGCGGAGAATCATTGACGCAGTCCCGGCGACGCAGTCGATATAAAAGCACCACCAGGCTCGGGCAACGAAGAAAATAATGAGGCTGAAACGTTCTAAGTTGTGGTCAGGTAGAGAAAAAAGATAGGCAGAAGCAGCGCTCACGGTCAATGCTGAAAGCTCCCGCCGGGAGGTTCGGCGGTGCCATTTGCTGCAGAGCGAGTAATGGCATCGCGCCGGGTGGATGAGCCGGCTGATTCACAGTGGGAGCGGTCCCAGGTCCGCCTTGCGACTGTGTGTGGTCACCAGGAATACCACTCATATCAGACGGAGAAGGGATGGGAGAGATGCGCGGGCAACGCGTTCGCTCTAAGTAGTGCTCCAGTGCTCGCTAATGCTCGCTAATGCTCGCTAACTAGTGCCAGGTACCTATTCAATTGACTTATTACATAAGATACGGTATGTACTATGCAATGAGGCTTTTTACACACCTCTGTATTAGTCAATTTCAAATCGGGTATTCTCAGATTCAGATCTTCCAATTGTCAGATTCAGATCTTCCCATTGTCAGATTCAGATCTGGTTGTCAAATTCGAGGACTCCCACCCATCCATTTTCAACCACCCCGCCACCCCGCCACTTTCCCACGAACCAACCTGTCTAACCACCCTGAAGGACAACAGCAACGGCACGGCGACATATACAAGGACAACGAACGTGCGTACTCACCTCTCCCTTACCCCTATTACTACGCCTACCATGCCTTGTCGACGACAACGAACGCGACACGATTCGGCGGAGGGGGGGCCTGTCTCCGCTACAATTGCCTGGCGGCATGATGAGTTGTCCAAACGCTCAGTTTCAAAGATCAAATTCCAGACTTTTTGTCAGATTCATATCTAATGAATCTAGGATCTGGGATCTGCAACGGCATCTACCGGCCCTCAAGCTACTCATACCGTCGGACTGTAAATATGACGGCAGTCACGTTTATAATCTGTTAGATCGACGCCTACTATGCAGTGTTTCGCATCTTGCCGTGCCCCTCGCCATGCAGTCTAGTACGTCGCCAAAGGCCTCAACTACGTTTACCCTCCTTTCCGGGGAACAACCACCTGCGGTGCTTTCTACCCCAACTCGCACCGTCCAGCCACCAATATCTTACGCCTCGCCCGAGGCAGGCATGTCTAGAACTCCCGATGTGCATAGCTCACGTTACGAATTCCTGCGCGGAGCAAAAGCTGCCACAGTAGGTCATTCAGGGAACAAAAATATACATTGGTAACATTTGCATCTAGCAGGGTTTTCCTCCAATGCCTCACTTACCATCAGTGGACAATGCCTTACAACAGTTCAATGAGGTTCTGGAGGAGAAATTACTGCTGGCGCGGCTACTCCTCCGTATTCAACGAACATACGAAGAGCGCGAGCTCGATCTGCTTCGTTATCTGAGCCAGGAGGACATAGAGGAATTAATATGTGAACGGAATCCGCTGAAGAACAGCGCAACGGCGAACGCGAAGTACGTCCACGCCGTTTTCGAGCACAATTTGAGGTCGTTGTCTATGAATCGTTGCCACGTAGGTGTCAATTCTAACTCGACTTACCATCGTCACTTAATGATGATCTAGGCATGATTATACGTGTTTCCTTATTGTGCTTTGTCATTTCTTTATTTGCCTCTGCGGGGAGTGAACTTTTACTGGAACTGTGTGCAACAAGTTGCAAATATTTAACTTATTTATGCTTGTTCATCTCGAATCCTTCCTTTCCTTGAAATTTCTCCTATACTAGTACTGTCGCCATTTTTTTCCTAGTATCCTAGTACCAGTATTTCTGTGGACTGCCAGTGCAAAGCACGAAAAAACCTGCACCTCTGCCAGAATCGAGCAGAAATCGGACCCCCGGCGCGGGAATATTTTACTAAAGTCGTCATTGGCGACTGGCAACCGCAATCAAGTTCTGAAAAGCTGGCTCAGGCAAGGAAGAGTCATAGAGAATGTTACATGTTGTTCTACAGAGATGACGCTGCAAACCCCAAATAATTCCCGCGCGATTTAGATGTAGCTACGCGATATATATATCCGGACGTGTGCGATTAAGACGTTGCTGCGTGATATACCCGGACGTGCGCGATTTAGACCAGGGTGCGCGCAATTGATATCGCGTTATCGTGACGGTACATGGTACATATGGCAGCGGCAATGTATTAGGTACCAAAGAGTGTCACTTACATCGTCGTTGTCGATCCTCGTCTCGCCCTCGCCTCTCTGCCGTGGTGTCCCCTCGCGCTGTCACTGCCTGTCAGTCGACCTCGCTCCCTCATCGTCACGTTGTCGGTGTCATTTGGCACGTCGCCACATCGCGTTCGTAGTTGTCGATCGAGAGGAAGTGACTAACGACAGAGCACGGAACATTAGATTGTGTGCCATCTTTGTTGTGGGAACATCAGCTAGCGGCCAAGTGCCAGCGTCATGCGGGACGGTGGACGATGAGGTATCTGGCGGAGCATCGCTGGGAGGAAAGGAAGACTGTGCAAGCTGGTATTCCATGAGGGTGGTCGTGCACGGTGTGGACTCACAGCAGGAGCAAAGGTGGGGAGGACCAGAGCGACAGTGGGAGGACCAGCACCAGAGCAAGGATGAGCAGGTAGGAATATGACAAGGACGAAGGCAAAGACGAATGAGAGCGACAACGGGACGATGTGCTGCGGCAATCGCGTGCTCTCGGTAGAACAAGACAAAACAGTAGTAGCCGTACACCGTCCTCGATGCGGCGAGAAAGGTGACGATAGGCCGTTGCGGCAGCGGCCAGGGTGAAGGCAGGGACTCTGCTGGGGAGGTGGGTGAGTGGCCGCGCATATAAGTAACGTAGGAGGTGGCGGGCGACGGCGATGGCAAGTTGACGTTGACGAAGGCGGGGGCGGCGCGCCTGCTTATGTCACTGATATCGTCGCTGCACATATGAACCATGCACGGGTACGGTCAGCACACCCGCGGGTTTACCTGTGATGGTTGGACTTGGATAGAGAGAATGGATGGAGCACACCTTCAGTTACAGCGTGCTGGAGAAATTAGACTGCATCAGAAGACTATTTGATTATCAGAGACGTTCAAAAAAAAAAAAAGAGTCATTGATGAAATGATGCTCAGGCGAGACTGGATAACTCGCCTATGATCATAGTAGCTGCGGGGAACCCATATGGGAGCCTGCAGATCTGGTTCGTCTCTGGAGTGCCGCGGTAACATGGTGGGAAATTTCGTCTTGGGGAAGAAACGGAGAAAGTCACGACTCGGAAATTAGACTCGGATTCCGCTGTGGCACTTTCCAGCGTACTAGGCAAGTGTTCACACGGAGCAAACTACCACGAAAGACGGGTTCAAGTATGTGGAAATTCATTGGGGGAATACAACGCAAGACTGGAGTCTTTTATACTACGGTAGCACCTTTCTTTTTGCCTCAACTGCGCTCTAGTAGACCATGTATCTCGCCTCGTTACATCCGCCCAGTCCCTCATGAGGCCTGAGGCCTGAAGCTGAAGACCTGAAGAAGTTCCATATTTGTTCCAAGCGGTTGAGTATGAACCCCGCTAAACCACTCGGGGGGTTTAGTGGGTAGTGGCGGCTCACTATTAGTGTGGCTGAACTTTCTTCCAGCTAGGCCTGCGCACTGTTTGAACGATATCACGACGTTGGCCGCTAAGTGAGCTTGGCCACTCTGGGGAACGTGAGCACGTTATGTATATCAATTTGGCGATCTCGAGGCTGCACAGAAGTTTGAGGAGCGTATGACTGAAGTGCATCCAACGTGTGTGTTCCATTCCGCGTCTTTTACCAATTGTCGGGTTGACGAGCCGTGTCGTAGATCCTCGATCAAACGTTTTGCGCAGCGACACACGTATCTTGGTACAGATCTGAGTCATTACTGCGAGAGACCTCGAATTCGCTGTGGCGGCTCGCCAACCGGTTGTACCACTCGTCCCCCATTTCATCTCTTGCGAAGCGCACCCCTGCTGTCAATTACGTCTACTGCACACATACCAACAACCCAGCCAGCGAAGAGGTAGTCCTCGACTGATCAGAGTCAGTCAAGTCTGAATTTGCCCTGCCCGCCGAATGGGTAAGGCGGCCGACGAGTCCCCTCGCAACAGGCTCGGGCCCAGGAGACGTTACGGTAGTCCAGCGCCGTAGGAAAAAGATCGAGATTCTTAGCAGAGACTTTCGATCACACCCTGCCTCGAGTCATTCGGCTATAACAAAAGGAAAAACTGACTCATGCCTGGTGTTTCTTTTTCTTGTCTCATTTTTGCAGATTCAGGACGATCTAGTAATGATAGGCTGTTCCTCATTGCTGATGGGCTGCCATACGGCGGCCGAGCCGCGGTCACCTCCACCAGCTCCACCCCGGGCCGTTCGTAGTCTTTCACTTCATTTGACACAAACACCCTGAGCCGAGCTGCTAAGCAGCTATTACATTGTTATTATGTTCGGAACTCATGCTTGAGCGGTTGCTTTTATTACATCAGAATCCAATTCGGGGCCGCATTAATTGCCCTTAGCGGGCTGCCTTACTTCAACGTAGCCGCCGCAGTGACCCACCCTCGGGCGGCAGCCTGCAGGCTGTCTGAACCTTGACACAAATCGGCGCCGCTGGGATCCGGCTGGGTCGAACCAGTGAGGCACGAGTGAAGCCTGTGACAGTGCAAGGTCTTCGGACAAGCGACGCAAGCAAGAGGCACAGCTTCGGCGCTTCCTCTCTCGCCTCCACCACGCCACTCATCCACCTTGCAGCACTCGTCCGAGCCCGTTTCAGCGCAACGCGGACACTCTCAGGTAGAGGCCATGTCTCCATGATTGGTCGACTTTCCCCCGGTCACACCTTCCATGCACCAGACACCCAGTCATAACAAACCCTCAAGGCCACTCGTGCACCCAATCGGCCTGACGACTGGCCCCAACCCTGGCTGCTGTGCGCTCAGCGCTCTCAACCCCACCCTCCCTGACAGACTCAGGTTGAGGCTACCGTGCACATGCAGCACATGTCGCCGGGGCGCTACGCTCGGTCATGTGCTCGTTCTCCCTAGCCGGCCGGCGAGCCCACAGTGCCCAGCCCCGTGCTCTCCCTCCTTGACGCTCTCAGGTCGAGGCTGGTGCGTACCTGACGCCGGGGCGCAACGCCCGGTCAGCTGCCCCTCCTACCGAACCAGCTGGCGAGCCCATAGTGCCCAGCTCCATACTCTCCCTCCCTGACGCTCTCAAGTCGAGGCTGGTGCGCACCTGACGCCGGGGCGCAACACCCGGTCAGTTGCCCCTCCTACTGAGCCAGCTGGCGAGCCCTTATGCATCAGTGCCCAGCTCCGCGCTCCTCCCTCCCCCCCTCCCTGACGTTCTCAGGTCGAGGCTGCTGTGCACCTGACACCGCGCTCCCTAATTGGTAAGTTGTAACCGTCCGGGCTGCCGCACACGAGTGCATGGGCACCACGCCTGTCACTTCCTCTCCCTCCTCCTACTTGCCGGGTATGCCGCTTCGCTTTCTGCGTCGTCGGTCACTCCTACCTCTTGTGGAGCAGCTTACCATACCCGCCAACTCGGGCTCCCATCCCGGGCCGGAGAGCGCTTTGCGCTTCGCCCACCCACTCTCAACTCACGCCGACTTTCAACTCACTACCACCCTCTCCTCGTAGCACACGGAGCGACGTCCAAAGATTCAAGTATAAAGGTGAGTCACTGAACTGGCATCCCTATCGTCTTTCTCAGCGCAACAAAGTTTGACGTCTCAATTCCAATGCCTCGTCGTCAAGCGCAGTATCCTTCAGTCGTAGACCCAAATATTCGGCTCACCCACGTCATGAGCAACTAGTCTGACCGACAACAAATCGAATCAAGGAGGACAGTATTAGAACTGGTGCGTGCTTGTTCCCTTTCAACTCTTCAAGTCTAATTTCCTATAGATGGAGATATACAAAAAGGAATCCCCGACTCAGAACACGATTGCCGCCGCCAATGCAGGATCCACTAAACCACGAAGCCAAGGTCGTTCACTCGCGGAGAAATTCGGAATCACATCTTCCGATGATACTAGCTCACCTCGTGCCATTACGCCGGTCACTACCGAAGAAGAACTGAATGCGTATCTTGGAGTACATATCCAACCCGGCTCAGTTTTGGCAGGTACGTTATTAGTTGTTCCTGCACGCAGCCCGACCCTCGTCGTGCTATCCACACTCTCCTGCATACCTGTAGTTCGGGTGCGGGTAGGGTGTCATACCCGCGCCACCCTACCCGCACCACTCGGAGTCCGCATTTTTTCTCTGCCTTCTACATTCCTTATGTAAAAAATCTTGATTCTCTCACAAAATACATGTTACTCCGTTGACAAATCTAAATGATCAGATGGACCACGGGTTCTTCAGAAGAATTACCTTCGAGTGGCCTTGCCCAGAGACAAGCAAAGTTTGCGGCGTCAGCACCTCTGGCTGGTGATAGATTGAATCCAAAATTAGAGACATTCGGAGTTTCAATGTGAGGAAGCACGCAGTTTGTCGTTTTGTCAGCCGCCCGCAGCATCGTAGTAGGAAGTCTACGCCCATCGGTAACATCCCGCAATTGTCGCCAATTCTCAACTTGAACGATGTCAAGCAGATAGTGATCGAGACGAGTCCAATGAGTCCAACAAGAAGAAATTTCACATACACGATCTCAAATCCGCTCGGTTGCAGAATTTATTCAGCGCCGGATCAACGCTTTGCACTAGTGAAGTTGACGTTTATGCGATCGCTAAACGCGGGAGGGAAGGGTTTTCAGCTTGTTCGCGGTAGCGAATTCAAAAGGAGGATCTGGTAAGTATCGATACTCGAGTCATTGCAGTGACTTTAGGTCGATCGTCCGCCCAGCTGTTCCGACTCATTAGCCGTGCTCTATATCAGAAGTTCTATGTACCCAAGATTATATCTGGTCTGTTTTTTTTCCCTCGTGCTGTGTCTCCCTGGACCGTATTAATGAATTGTTGTTAGACAGAGAACTCTTGATCGCATGAGCCCAGCACCCGAGATGCTCTCCTCCTTGTATCAACCACCGTGATTGAGGAGCTGCATCTTATCTGGTTCAGCCACCTTTGCGTAGTCGCAAGATGGTGCTGAAGATAACGCCGCCGTGTCACGCTCAAAGTTGAGGAGAACTTTACTTCAGATAAGGATGCGTCGATTTGATCATTGGTCCCACGGAGTCTGGAAAGATGTCGATGCCGATGGCTCTGCTGGGTATGTCTGCCTTGGTTTTGTGGTCGTCTCTGTATTCTTTCCCTTGTTCGGACAAACGTGTAACTCGACAGGCGAGATGTCAATGCACTGGATGCCAACAAATACAAGCTCATGGTTCAACCTACCGAGGCATGGAGGCGTGGCATACGCTGCACAAGAGTCGTGGGTTCAGTACGACACCATCAAGGTTGGGGACGTGCCCGACATTCAGCGTTGCAGAGTCTCACTAAAATATCTAGAACAACATCCTACTCGAGGCCCCGTATGATGATGCTCGGTATAAGCAAGGTGGGTTACCCTTCAGATGACACTCTGTTGCACCCCTCACGACTGATCGAATTTTGTGGCAAAGTCCTGCACGAATGCGCGCTGGAGAGCGGCTTGGAGTTGTTCAAGGCTGGTGACGATACCGAAGTGGGCGAGAAATTGAAGTGAGATATCTTGTATTGAAATGAGCATTTGACCGATCTCTCGTACAGTGGCGGCCAAAAGGTAAGGCATGGTTCTGCCAGAGGTCGTGCGTGTAGTCAATCCCTTCTACAGAGGCTCGAGTCACACTCGCTTGTGCAATGTATAGTCCGGGAGAGATTATTTTACTCGACGACGTAAGCGCGTCCGCATCGCATTGTTTTACCTGACCCGTAATTGACACATTACACTCAGGTGCTGGTAGCTCTGGACGTATATACGGCGTCGTGGATCATCGACAAATGTCTCGCTGGTGATCTCGTCCATGGTCGAACTGTTATCCTGGTGGTAAGTATCTTCTCCGAATGCGTGTTTGTATGCATGGTGTTTACATCCGTACAGACGCACAACATCTTCGTCATTCGTCCCGTTGCAGAATTCGTGGTTGCGCTCGGTTCCAATGGACGCGTCATGGATCAAGGGTCTTTTGCGAAAGTAGGACGAGCAGTTTGCTGTGATGGTCTTCAGAGAACAGGAGAGCATTCAATCGAGAGAAATGAGCAATGCTCAGGAAGTGAAGAGGGACAAGCCGAGCGAGTCCGGAAAGTCGGTCATGGTGGAAGAAGTCTCCGTCGGTCATGTGTCGTGGGATGCATGTAAGTGAATGTTTTGCAGTCGTTTGGGGAGGGATCAAAGATAACAAACATCGCCGTAGTCAAACTATACCTTGCTGCACTCGGCGGTTCACGTCCTGTATCTTTCTGGGTGATCGAGATCGCGTTGTTCATGGTGCGCACACATCGGAAGTAAATATCGGGTTGTGAGTGTCATTTGGTCATTTGGAATGAAATGTGGTCTCACCATAGTGTGCAGTTTTCTGGTTCTAGTTTTCTTTTGTTGTTTGGATCATTGATGTGGTTGTTGGAGTACTACGTCCTGTACCTGGGCAGCATGGATGCATCAAAGACGATCCATAACAAGCTTATCATGGGATGACCTTCAGGTACAGGGTTCGCCTTCCCTCGTCAGGTGCCTCTACTGAAGGCTTATAGATGCCTAGATACCACACCTATATCGAGGATTATCGTGCAGTGCACTTCAGACATCAGAGCGAGTGAGTTTCGTTGTCCGGGTACCGTGTCGTGAATCATTGATCCATCCGTCAGTTGACGGGGCACTCCCTACGGCGCTCGCATGGGTCCTGGAATTTTTCATGAGGATGTTCTTCGATCTTAGTGTCGTCCGAGTCATCGTGTTCACGCCTGTGTTCCTTTTGTTCAGCCTGATGGTCGGTGTTCTTGGTGCATGGATCGGACGTGTCTACATGAAAGCGCGGCTTTGGGTGAAGCCAGAGACGAGCGATTCCAGGGCCCCGATGCTCGGCCATCTTGGAGCTGCCATGATTGGTGTCAGTGAGTGATGGACGCGTATAAACGGATTACTGTCTTACGCTACCTCGTCCTAGCTTCTATTCGGGCGTACGGAGAAGAGGAGGTAGTGATCCGAGAGTCCTTGGCTAGGATCGACAGGTATTCGCGATCGGCGCACATGTTTTACAACTTGAACAGGTATGGAGTCGCTCGATCCGCTCGAATGGTTCAGTGGATACTCAACGTTCGCCGACGCCTAGGTGAATCAGCATACGTGACGTCGTGCTGGGCACTCTGTTCGCAACTACGCTTGCTGCTTATTTGGTATATAGACTTGTCAAGCATCGAGCTGCGAACACTGGATTCTCCGCGAACATGGTAGGTCGGTGTCGCAGTCGTCTTTGACGGACCCCGTGATCGAGAACCTTTGTAGTGGCATTCAGTTCCTTGATCTTGCGGTGGGGTGGAAATACATGGTATGTCCGAGTATGAGGCTTCCAATCACCATTGCCTACTTCCTCCCCTTATTCTCGACTATCTGGTACAGGCAATAGATGCAGGATTTATCGAATCAACTTCCACGACGCGGTGCTGACAACTCGGTACAGTCTGGAACGTGTGGACAATTACATCAAGGCTGAACAAGAACCCAAACCGACTGATGGGGGCATGCCCCCCGCTTACTGGCCTACGGGTGGGGATCCATAAGTCGAGAATCTGTTTGCAAGCAAGTATCAATCGATCTCATTATGATGTGGATTCATTTACGATGGCTCAATTGCGACAGAGCTCGTTGACACTCGTGTTCCTGTGGTGCATCTTCACTGAAGGAAATGTTCACCTGGACAAAATGCGCACGTCTGTGATCAATCTTGACGTGTTTGCGTTCCCACGTTACAATCGTTCCGCAGATCGTAAGTCCCCCTTCTCCTTGTTGATATCGCTCGCGCTTACAGTGTGTGACTTAGTCCGAGCTTCTAGCGGTACCATCCGTTATATTTGAAGAGCATGATGACGCAACGCTCAACGACGTTTTGCGTTCCGCTGGATTGTTTTCTTAGCAGGATAGCTTAGACGAAGGTCGGCTGACGCTCGACAGCCTGATCTCGGGTGGTAGTGGCAATCTCTCGGTCGGACAGAGGTAATTTCTGGCACTCACTCGAGCAATGGTTCGCCCAAGCAAGGTACGTTTCATCTCTGTTCCATGTGAGTATGCTGAGGTGGTGATTGGCGATTGGGTTGGTGACGCTCAGCAACTTCCGCAATCAGTAAGTTATCCCGGCTCAGGCTTGTTTCCGCTTGCATCGACACTGATTTGGTAGAACTTAGATTACACAACCCAAGCCATCATTCAGTCTTCGATTTGGGACGATCAAGAGGAATGATGTAACTTATCATCGCGCATCGTCTGCAGACGATCATGGACGTCGATAAGATCGCGAGCCCCATCTATTCCACATCGTTACCAACTTATCCACCGATGCGTCGCCCTAAATGAGTAGGGAAGATAGTGAGTGGGGATTGGCTAACACTTGCGACACGGAGCGTGACCGTGCATGTATATTCTCTAGGTCGAGTTCGGGATGCTCCAGAAAGATAAGGGTGTACTTCATTCCGTGATCAACGAGAACCGGAACAAGAAAATGCTGTATTTGATGGCGTGGTCGTCTCGGGTCGGTGGAGCATAAGGTATCCGCTGCTTCCTTCGCCGCATGTCGTCCGGTTCATTTCGCCGTGACTTGGCTATCCAGGGTTTGCAGCGGTCACTCGAGATGCTGGCGATGCATCAGGTACGGCACAGATGTATTCAACACGCGCCTTGGTTCATCCAACCTTCTTTTCTACCTGGCTTTGACTCTTTCTCCCCTTGCGAATTTGCGCTTTGCGCTTTGCGCTTGCTTCAACTTCTGCTGTGGACGTGCAGTCATTCTTCATTCAGAAACGGTTCCAATCAATGGAGCACACCCGCACATCTTAACGTTTGCTTTCAACGACACCATAATACTCCTGTGATTGCTGGACGATTCAGTACAAGTATATGATACTGACCAACTACTTCCAGCGGTGAAGCTTTTGTGCATCCCCTCTATGTATTTACGACGTCAGTCTTATCGGCTCTTCTGTCCAAGCAATACGACCCAGACGATATCGCTGAGCTGGTGGCCGTTCTTTGGGATTGCACCAGCACCCCAGCCTCGCTTACAGTGTAATTATTCGACGTGCGGAAACTTCATTCCGGCGGTTGGGTGGCTGGAAGTTCGCCCAGCACGACTTTGACTTCAAGTGCGTATGACGCTCTTTTACCCTTTACCCACGCCAATCCCTTCACAGTATCTTGGTCCTAGAAGGGCTGGCAGCTAGCACTTGGTCTTCAAAGTAGTGATATTGTCACTTTCAGTCCAACGGCTACAGCTACTCCCAAGTCCAGCATACCTCAGCATGTACACCCTATCCTGGATTGGTCATGTTGACCTCTGTGCCTAGTGCACCGCCAGTACTAAGTAGCATGGTGCGTGAATCGCAAACGGATATGCAAATGACCCCTACTGCTTCACTCCCCCGATGGAGGTCTCTGCAACCGTAGCACCTTCGAGCGTTTTCAGTTAGCCGTCTACCTTTGTGCCCGGACTCGGCCAGCAGTCCACCTCCGTGCTTACCAAGGTGCCTTCTTTCGAGCGGTCCTCGACAGCGCCAGCCTTTAGATCGATATTGCACTCTTTGGTGGACAGCCCTTAGCATGTTCGGTACCGAGGCGGGACCAGCTTCGCCATTGCCGACTTCGCCTCCGCCATTCATGGTTCCGTTCTCCCGTCCCTAGCTTGATCCTGCCCCCTACCAAGGATACGCGTCAGTCTCAGTGCCCTCTCCGTCACCGGTTCCAGAGTACGAAATGCATGCATCTTTTATTCCCGAGGAAACAGAGAACGTACGTCTTTCTCTGATCGTTCTCGCTTAGCGTTGGTGCCATCTCATTTAGCTCAGACACCTTGCGACGACAGCCTTTGTAAAAAACGAGGGAATTCAAAAGGCTTCTGGCGTACTGCATCAAAAGGTTAATCTCAACGATCCCCACAAGTGGGTGATGCTTGGCGATATTGAGGAATTTAGACGTGTGCTCGTCCAGACACTTCGAAAAGGATATGTGGCACTTTGAAAGTGTGGGCAAGGGTCGCAAGGAAAAGATGTCCGAGTTGTCAGACGAGAGTGTTGCATTCCAGCGCGTCAACAATTTCATCGAAACAAGTTAAATATGTAATGGTGTGTACAATTCACAGAATATAGTATGTATGCAACGGCATGCGCAATACTCGAACGTAGAACGCGGTGGGAATTTCAATATGTCCGATACTCTCACGAAGACATGTGTTTGCGGTCGCACATTTACTGACCTTGGGGGTTTTACAAGGCATGAAAAAAGCTGTCGCAGGGGCAAGAAAAGGCTATCCGAGGCTCTCACCAGAGCGAAGGAGGTTTATCACGCAAAAAGAGCCAGACTGTCCCTCTCAAGACGTGCAAGTGTCGATGAAGATGCAATTCCGAGCAGTAGTACTTGTATCGGCAAGGATAAGCAAGATCTGCGGGATGGTGTCGGTGAGCAAGCTGTCCAGCAGGTATGGTTTCGTCCACCGTTTCCGCCGCTTAGTCTAAAATATTGTGCAGGGCGCCCCCTCCTCTTCACATTCGCATCAGCAATCCCTAGGTGACGCTCGCGAAGAACGCGATGTTCCTAACTATCTCGAGGTGTGTATTGTTCTAGTGAGCCCTCTCAACCCACGCTGAATATGTCCAGGATGGTCTACCTCTGGCCCAACGCCGAGCTCGTAGAGTTCACCGGTTACCAAAGCGTTTCCGCGAGACCTTACCTGAACCCCTTCCTCCTCTCCCACCTTCGGAACTCCTAATTAATCAGGGCGCGCAAGCAAACTCAAACGTTCATCACCAGGGATCACATTCTGAGCGCGAGGCTGGCTCGGAAACAACCACTACGCCACCCGATGTATCTAGTTCATCCATATCCCTGCCCCGTCGGCTGCTCCGGTCCTTCAGAACTCTGAAGAATAAATTCGGTTTGTTCCGTGCATATACTACCGAGAATCTTCCTTCACATGATCCCAACGACCCGTACTCGATCGAGCACGTACCACAAACATCTTTTGAGGGTACTACTCAATGTCCGAAGACGGGCAACCTGTTTCACCCCTACCCGAACGAGAATTCCATGCGCCTGGGTAATTGGTATTGGAATCGAGGAGCCCAGAAATCGAGGGAGGACTTCAAACTACTTTTAGGTATTATTGGGAACCCTGCCTTTGATGCCGCCGACTTGTCTGGGGTTGCGTGGGACTCGATCAACAAGGAACTTGGCGATCTCGAGACCGATACGGGCTCAGATACTCCCGAATGGTTGAGTAGCAATTGTGGCTGGAAATCTTCCCCGATCACAATCTCTGTTCCCTTCCACAGCCGCTCAGTCAATCCGGGGCCCAAATCATATACCGTTGAAGGCTTCCATCATCGTTCCCTTATTTCTATCTTGGAGGAGAAGATCACAGACCCCGTCCAAGCGGCTCATTTTCATTACGAACCATACGAGCTGCTTTGGCATCCACCTCATAGGGACCGGGATATCAAGATGTATGGCGAACTTTTTACCTCAAGTGCGTTTCTCGACGCTCACCAGGAACTGCAAGAATCGCTTCCAGAATCTGGTTGTAATTTGCCTCGAATCATTGCGGCGTTCATGTTCTGGTCCGATGCGACCCAGCTTTCGACGTTCGGCAGTGCGAAACTTTGGCCGCTGTACGTATATTTCGGGAACGAATCAAAATACCGTCGATGTCAGCCATCAAACAACACGTGCTCCCATGCCGCTTACTTTCAGACGGTGAGTAACTATGATCAAGACAACTAATCTATCTCACCAGTCCATCGTTGCAGCTCCCTGACTCATTCAAAGACTTTGTGGTGAAATATTCGGGAGGTAAATCTCTGAGCAATCCTCTCATGACTCATTGTCATAGAGAGTTTTTCCACGCACAATGGAAATTACTTCTGGATGAAGATTTCATCAGAGCTTATAAGCATGGTATCGTGATCACCTGCTGCGACGGTGTGAAGCGGCGTTTTTACCCTAGGATTTTTACGTATTCTGCAGACTATCCTGAAAAGTATGCAGTCTATACATCCATTCAGGTGTAGTGCTGATTTCTATTTGTTCACAGAGTACTCATCGCGTCCATACGTAACCTTGGCACGTGCCCTTGCCCTCGGTGCATGGTAACAATGGACAATGTGCAGAATCTTGGCACCGTGAAGGATATGCAAGATCGGGAACTACTTGCCCGTCGTGATGAATGCGAACGTATTGAAGCTGTTCGAGATGCTCGCGACCTTATCTACAGACAGAACTTTGCGGTCGCAACACCTCAAGTGGAAGCCCTCCTCAAACCATCATCGCTAGTCCCAACACTAGTAAGTTCTTTCTTATATGAGCCATACTACTGTTCTTTTCTGAACATTGTCATTTAGAATGCGTTTTCGGAAAAACTGCACCCGTTTTCTTTCAATCTTTTCATTATGTTAGTGGTGGACCTGCTTCATGAATTTGAGCTTGGGGTTTGGAAAGCAGTATTCACTCAGCTCATTCGGATGTTAGAATCTCTGGAAGAGCGAAAGGTACATGAACTCGATCACAGGTTTATATTTTTCCCGTGTCTTTTATTCTAATTGCTCATGGGTGCAATTAGATACCGCCAAATTCCGACATTCGGACGGGATACTATTCGCCGTTTTTCAAGAAATGTGTCCGAGATGAAGCGGACTGCAGCTTATGACTTCGAAGATATCCTACAGGTTAATAAATTTAATGATTGATTTGACTTAATCTGATAATCTCTCTAGTGTTCCATTCCCGCCTTTGATGGCCTATTTCCGGAGCCACATAATTCGTCGGTTTTGAGGTTACTTTCTGTCCTTTGTTATTGGCATGGGCTCGCCAAACTTCGGATGCACTCTGACGAGACGCTGGAGATCTTAGATAAAGTCACTGAATCCCTTGGAAGGGAGCTTCGCGCATTTAGTGCTCGCACATGTCCAGCCTTCTCGACTCACGAACTAAGACGCGAAGCCGAGTCTCGACAACGCCGCCAGCGACAGTCTCAGTCTCATACGCGTGCGTCCTCACAACAATCACCCCAAGTGGCGTCACGTCAATCAAAGACTCTGAATCTGCGAACGTACAAGCTGCATGCCCTCGGAGATTACGTATCTTCTATTAGGAGGTACGGAACCACTGATTCCTACTCGACACAGTCCGTGCGTAATTTCTATTGAATTTGCGTCCGAGGGCTGCGATCTCACTCCTACTCGATCACAGGGAGAACGGGAGCACAGGGTTGGAAAAGGTCGTTTCCTTCGGACCAGCCGCAAAAACTTTGTTCATCAACTCAGTCAAATTGAAAGGCGCCAAATACGTATACGGCGTATCTGTGAGAGAGTAGACCGTGATGGCACGCCACTAGAACCCATTCCTAAGGACCCGAAGGAACACTACCAGGTCGGGAAATCACAAAACCACCCAGTGGACGTCTCTGTCTTTTGTCGGGAAAATTCCAATGCTCCAGCTGTTAAAGTAATTGGCATTCGACCCATTTTATTTCGTTGCTTTTCTGACGTGGCTTTAGGACTTCGAACTCAAACTGAAGCAGCATCTATTACCTCGCCTCGTGGCCATCCATACATCGAACTCGGAGCTGGATAGCGATATAAATCCAACCCTCATGGACGGCCTCGAAGATGACTTCGGTGCATCGGCCGCCGGTCTGAATCATGTAATACTCAAAAATAACCGGATTTATCGCCATCACGTCCTGCGAATCAACTACACGACATACGATGTACGCCGTGGTGAAGATATATTCAATCCGAATACAGAGCATTCCGACATTATGATGCTCCATCGCCCAGAATCTGAGCAAGATCGCGAACAGTTCTGTTATGCCAGGATCATTGGAATATACCACGCTAATGTTCAGTATGTCGGGCCGGGCATGAAGGACTACATCCCGCGGCGGATAGATTTCTTGCATCTGCGCTGGTTTGAACGAGTTCCGGAACAAGACTTACACGGTCTTGATGCTCTGAGGTTTATTGAGATGGATGATCCTCAATCATTCGATTTCGTGGATCCTTCAGATGTAGTTCGCGGTTGTCACCTCATGCCTGCATTTAGGCATGGGAAGCTCCATCGAGAGCACAAAGTTGCGACATCGCCCGTTAGCGCCGCGCGAGATTCCGAAGAATGGAAGTATTATTATGTCAATAGGTATGGTGAAATCACTCGTTGCTGTCTTTTGGCTTATTAGTGTTGAGATTCGTGGATCGCGATATGCTTCTTAGGTTCCATTGGGGTCTCGGTGTTGGACACACTTACTCGCATGTTCCGAACTCCTCCAACGAGAACCAGCCATTCCCTGGGACGGAAAATTGCCCAGCCGAGCAAGCCATGTCGTCTCCCTCTTCCGAATCAATATCTATCTCGTCTCAGCCCCAAGATCCCATAGAAAGTAGTGCCGGGGCAACCTTTGCGGGTAACGATGATGAATTTGTACTTCCCCAGTGGGACGGCTCAGAATTAGAGTGGGATGTGATATCCAACTCCGACTCCGACTCTGCCTCTGAGGAAGATGTTGATATTGAGGCTATGTACACACTCTATGACGATGGACTTGATTCTGACTAGCTCACTGTACTGTACCATTTTCTACACCTTCAAATGCTACGCACTTTGCTACAAGAGGCGGGCGTTCGGCGCGGGAACTTCCGGCGACAGAGGATCGATTCGGACGTCACCGGAAGCATATTTTCGGGCTCCGACGTCGAGATGCTATATGCTCGATGCATCTTCGACGTCGATGCGCTGCCATCTGTCAGCTGTCCCACTTTTCGATTCCCCGCGGACCTTTTGGACCCAACGTTAACGTTCTTTAACCTTTCCGATCGCCTGATTGCTCACTCTCTGAGACTCTGACTCAGCCACCTCCGCACTCGTTCCTCCTTTACGCCTTGTTGTGGCCATCTGGACCCGTTTTTAGTACGACCAAGTCGCGGCGCCTCTTCGAAGTCACTGCCATACGTTTCACACGTTCTCAGCTTGTTCTCAGCTCCCTTTCGTTCATTACCATGAGTCGTGACGCGTGACGTGCGCCCGCAAACGCACCTATGTGCTCGCTCGCCATTGAAATATGACCTATCCCGAAACGCGTTTGGGCTGGATGAACTTGACGACGCCGACCTCGGTCTCCCCATTTCCCTTCAACAGCTGGTCGAGTGGCACGAGCGCGCTCTCTTCTTGCTTGGATGCCTCGCTCACCACGGGGCGCAGGGATGCAGGCAGTGGTATTGCATACGGGCGTAGGTTGATGAGGACGACGTGGTATCTGAACGAGTCGAGCTTGTTGGAGAGTCCTGAGGCTATCGCTATTCCTGCTGGGCCAGCGCCGACGACGACAACGTTTTGCTTGGAAAACATTATTGGTTGCCATACGACAATATTAACGATAGGGCTTCTGTGAGTCTTCGGATTCTGCATCCTAGTGTCCGGTTGACATTGCCCCGCAGCGACCAATCCTACTAAGCACCCGTTGAGATGCATGTCTCTCCGGAAAACAACGTAAAGACCCAACTCAAACTCGAAGGTGCAATCAAACGCGGCGATACCCTTGGAGCCTGCTTGGATCACAGAAACGCATCAAACGGACGGACCCGTCGACATGCACCGCGGGCAAAACTCGCAGCCGGTCGGTGATCACTCAGGCAGGAACCCACGCTCCCTCGAAAGCCAGTTTGTAAAGCTCGACAAGGACTTTCTCGATCTTACCAGAGCCCTCACAGATTCCATCATCCTTGAGAGACCCATTCCGACTCCCGAGCCACGTCGTATTACTCAGATACGATTGGTTCACCTCCCGAGCTCGCTCAGTAGCTCTCCGTGCCAAGGCACCAGATGTCCAAGGAAGAGTTCGACGCAAATGAGCAGGGTTACTTTCGCACCTGGCTCGTACAGCAGGATTCCGTCGTCGACCAATAGCAACACACGTCGAATCTCCTTTTGTTGTCCGATATTATAATCTTGATGCCCCGTCTCCCAACCCACTTTGAAAGAAACATCGAAGTCTGGAGACAGTTGTAAGCCAATCTCACCTCCTCTTTTCAGACTGGGATCCATGATACCATCTAGCTGGCGTATCATTGAATTTCCCCACTTCTCGTCTTGCTTGATTCCCATTATCCTCCACTCCACCTCCCCCTTTCTCTCCACCTATCTCGCTATTCCCACCTCTTACCCGGAGACCAACTCGACCTGGAATACGCGTCAGTTGTCCGCAACCGAGGGAGAAGGGCATTCCTTTCAATATTCGTGGCATGGTTGGGCGTGCCGATATGGTCACTGATCTTCGAGGACTGCAAGAGCCAGCTCACCGGGGCAGAGTAAATATGATTGTGAGCGAACTGGCGGGAGTGCGCACGTGGCTGAGAATGCTTGCCGAGTTCTCTGCGTCCTTTCCTTGTGGTGAGTATGTAACACGAAGGAGCATCTTTTGTCATAACGTAAACGACCTCGTTTGAGGTCCCGCTCATCTTTTTGCGTTTCTTCGTTTCGACGTCCACTGATTTTCACTGCTTGGTGACCTTCCAGTGAAGAAGAACGTCCACAACGAGCTTCCCCTTCTGTCGTCTGCGAGGCTTTCCGCCAACTCAACATCTTCTCGCTTCACGGTCTCCCATTTCGTCCTTCGCGTGTCAGCATCTGCCCCATCATGGACGCAACTGAACTAGCCCGTTGGACTCGATTCGCAGCAAAGGGCGGCATTGGAAAGTGCACCGCGATCGTAGATTGCATCGCCCGCGAGATGGGTGAAGACCTCATGTTTCTCAAGGCAAGTTCAACTTCACTCGTACCATATACCGAACAGCGAGCGTTCACCCATGACGTGGTTCTCCCGTGAAATTGATGGATGAGAATAACGTTGCAGGTCACTTGATTTGTGGCGCTTCTGTCGACCATAATTCTCCTTTGGTTGGTGGCTCTACTGATACCACTATCTAACGTGGATTATCATAATCAAATTGTGACACTGGGATGGCTTGGAATGTCATGCTCACGGGAGTTCGTTCCGGTTGGGCGCTTGCAGACTCTGCTCAAAGAAGCTCTCGATTCTTGTTTGCCGAACTAATCTGATTTTTACAGGACGATGGGATATCAATGCAATTACCCGAACATGGCGTTTATCTTGTGAGCTGCCTACGATTTTTCCTCGCTCCGCTTCCGCGGCGCATTCACTCAGCGCTGACGTACCCGTTCCGCACTAGGGTCACTGCGAGGGTGTCGTTGGTCGATTTTCTGGACAAGACGTCCGGTTTCATGGCAAGTTGAAGTAGCCTATCATGGCAAAGAGAGGCAGCGTCACCGTCGGGGCCAGCGGGTCCGAGAGTAGGGTGTTTATTTCGTTGGTCGACGGGAGCAGACCAGAACTCCCTGCAGAAAGTTCACAATGTGCTCCTGAATCTCCATCTATTCTAGGCTCACAGTCTAGGACAAAGCGGACGCCCTCACCCTCCCATCCCAAGTCGCATACAAACACGCAATCCTACGCAACTTCGTATTCGCGCTACTCTGAGGATCAGACACCCAACTCTCGCACCACCACGGTCCTACTGGATTCAACATCTTCTGTTCCCCGACAGACTAGCCAATAAGGACCTGAACAATGCGTCCTCTGATCACCGGGTGTCTGCCTCTTTACAGAGCTCTGTTTCGCAGTTGTCACCCGATCTTTTCAACTTATGGACGACACTTCCAGAATCCCCACCAGACGCGGTCACACATCCAGAGGAAGCCCTATCTCTGCATGAGTTGTTGCAGGCTTTGGATCCGCAAGTATCATCTCGATGGCACTGGAGAGATACTCACAAGGTTTTGCGCAGTTTGAAAATTATGAAAGAGACAGGGAGGACTCCCAGCGATATCATAAGCGAACAATCACAAAGTGTACTGATCCCTCGGTGAGTTCGAGTCCCTCCTGCTTATTCGTAGCTTGAGCCGGTTGAGTAACTTTTGCACAAAGTTATCGGACCCTCTGCTTCTGGCTTTATGCACAACCTTCCGCGCTGAACCCTCGTCTTGACGAGAGAGTTGGCAATATGATCAAGGTTTGTTTCCCACGTCTACTTATTTTTTTTCATGATTAGACCTTTTTTGTCCGTCAGGAAGGACTTCTCGAAGAGACAAGGTCTTTGCAAATCACTTTTTCTTCCTCGCAGGCTGCGGCGAACACTACTTCGGTCGACTGGGAGGGCGAGCAGAACTCTTCCACAACTCTCCCTAATTATACAACCGGGATTTATCAATGTATAGGTATGCTGAACCTTGCAGTGAAACTTGCCTCTGTTATATCCGCCAATAGGATTCAAGGAATTTCGGGAGTTTCTCGCGTCACCTGATGGCCCTCAGGAGGTCTTCAACAAGGCAGTAGAACATATGAAACAGTCGATTCGTCAATATGCCAAACGTCAAGTCACATGGCTGCGAAACAAACTGCTTCCCGCAATGCAGAGTGCCAACGTACACTCCGAGAGCAAGATTTCTATGGCCAGCATGTACATTCTCGATGCAACAGGTAGGCTCCTGCTTGGCACCCTATCTATCATAGATCACGATTTTTTTTTTTTTTGGTGTAGTTCTAGGAGAACAATGGACTTCAAACGTTTTATCCCCAGCTGAATCAATCACGAATTGTAGGTTGAGCGAGCACTAGTGTGCATAATCACAACTGATATCTGTAACAGCCTTTTTACAAGAGGAAGAGCTTCCACCTCCTGCGTCGTTATCACCGACAGCGAAAGCACTGTGTGCTAATCAGAATAAATCTGTCGAGTGCGT
>JBBPOJ010000534.1:0-24860 GCA_038091395.1 Leccinum rimulosum
GTACTCAACCCAACGCCGTTCTCCCACCACTCACGTTTTTCGTTGAGAAGCATGAATGTAGTTGTTTCCGCGGTAGGGAATAAAATTGTAATTGATGTTTATCTCTTACGCCTCGACTCTAGACTGTGGACTGTGACCTAGACTGGGCTACTACAAAGTGGCAACATATAGCCATATCTGTTCCCATAATGCATTTGCATGTAGCATTTTTTTTTTCTGTTCCTGTCGCCTGATCCGGTCATGTTTGACGAATGCGAATCTCGTTGTCTTTTGATACCAGATGGACACTGTTATAGGTATACCTGATTTCATGAAATATTGTGCGGGCAGTGGAATACATGAACGACTTGAAATGAACGACTTGAAGCTGCATCATCTGTAGGTCTACGAGTCGATTCTCGATGGAGTAGATCGACTACCTCCTGCTCGTTGATAGCAATTTTGGGAGTTCCTTCAAGTACCTCAGTCGTTGCCCATTCTTAAAATCGAGTAATCCCGGATGCACCTAGGAAAGTGGCTAATGTTTAGATCCTCATTGGACTGTCACTACAATTGAGCAGATAGGGGATGGAACCATGAGATGCGAGAACGCCTGCTAGTGCATGGTTGCCACTAGGAATGAACTCTACTCAAGTTGTATAATTCAAGCGATTTGCAATTCTATTCCACAGTTCACAGATCAAAAGAATCCCGGGCCAGGGTACATGGTCACTTCTATCGAAATCTAGGCAGTCGGAAGGGGACTGATTTGAGATGTACTAGTTTCTGCAATCATCCGCTTAGTCTACTACGGTCACTGTATGCGCTTGGTATGCAATCATAAGAATATTCTTCACTCGGGCAAATAAGTTTATCAGTGTGGCAAAGTTGCTAACGAGACTCACCCAACCACGTCTATTCCCGATTCACACGGCCGGCTAGAGGTTAGATGTCGGTAGATCCTTCCATTCAATGAGGGGTTTGGGCGGGTCCGAAATTCGTAATGCTGCTTTGAAGATCTTCAGGTCTTCAATTTGCGTCACGCCGGATGGCAAGCCATCGGCTTCTTCACCCGGAATGGGGTACTGCTCTATTAACGCAGGAATCTGCTCAAGCAGATCCTGAGCATCCACATCGGGCACCTGATGTCCCGCCAAAACCTCCCGCCACGCCTTGGTGAATTCCGTAACGGTAGGAGTTGCTTCGTCAAGATCCTCCCTAACGGCTGTGATGTCAACATTAATGTTAGCCCCTTGGAGGCGCGTCTCGAAGGCTTTCATGGCTTCAGCGCTGACCCGAGGAATCCGTGGCTTTTGAGATTGTAGGTGAATCGAAAGCTTTGCCCGGTTTTCCGCTTTAGGATGAACGCGCCTCCGGAACAAATCTAAAATCTCTTCTTTGTCCACTTTCTCAAGTAAATCGGCGTCATCGCAACCTGTCAACCGAGGAGAGAAGCATTGTATGCACGCGAAAAATTAGCACACTTGACCCACCTCGCATGAAGTCGAGATAGCCGGAATCAATCTGGGACCAGTATCGTGACACCTCCTCCGCCAGGTTCTTCGCAGGCTCTCTCCATTTCTGTTGCAGACCACTCTTAAAGTCGCGGAATTCGCTGGAGCCCATATCACGAATTTTCTGATCCATGTTATCCAGAAATGCCTCTACACGTCCTTCGAGGTAAGTGGTTTTTCGCTCGCTCTGCACAACAATGCGAAGACCGAACTGCGACTCTCCAGGAAGGTTCCATCGTGAGCATGAAACAATGTATCCCAGTTGCTCATTGGTTCGGAGAACGTTAAACGCAGGTTCCGACATAATTTGTGTTAGAAGCGAACCGACCACTCGTTGTCGAGGATCCGTCAATTGACCGAGGTGAAGATAGTAGGATAGCGCCGAGTTTAGTTCGTTTGGGTTTGGTACGGGGGAAGTCCATGTATAGTCGCATCCTGCCTTGGTGTCAAACCAAATCCACGAACGCAAGTAGACCTCATACCTTCGGGAAGGATAAGGGATAAATCCGTGAGTACTGACGACAACGGCTTCGAACGAAGGATGTGCTCCACACTCTTCGATAATCCGATAGCTTGCTAGATGAAGTTCATTAATCGACATCGATCGGCGTGATATCATGGGCGCCTACATCCTTATACAGATTGCCTAGCACAAGCATCCGGATTTTGACGTTTTCTAGAAGCCGAGTGGCGTGAGACTTCACTTCTTGCATGGTGACATCTAATGGTTCATAAGATTTCATCGACTAGACTCTACTGTGGATAAGTAAAACTCACCAGGGATTTCGCGTAACTGCTCCTCGACCGTCCATGCATCATGTGTCAGGATATGCCGAGTATAATAGTCTGAAAGCTGATAGCTTTGGTACATGAAAAAGTTCTCCCACTGACGCTTGAGCTAAATTCGACACATTAGCCTCGCAAACACATGAATGAAGGAAGATTCCATTTACATTCTCTTTCATGACTTCCAACCGATCATGACGTATTTGTAGATTCCTGAGTGCTTCCACGATGCGCCGTGCAAGCTCAGGCAACTTATCGTTGTATCCTTTCAGAGAAATTGTGACTCCAAGGTTGTGAACACCCAAGTTGTATGAAAGACCAGCTAAATCCGCATCATAAGTATATTCCGTGAGCGAGTCGTTGACGAGATCAGCGAGAAGGCTGCGATTCGATTGAGACAACGATCATGAGAATACAGACACAACCCCTTACCGTGTTAACACGCTGGAACGAGAGGTATTATTTGCAACGGGACTGGATGAAGACAATTAGTATCAACATCACTGTTTGAGTAATATTGACTGACCTGCGGATATCTATGACGACGCTTGCTTTGGGAAGCCAGAACTGGTCATCCTTCTTGTACCAAACTTGCGACAACTCAGTTTCGTATATGAGATGAGGTCTTCTTTGAGGCTTTTGATATGGCGTCAGCAATAACTCATCGCGCACGTAGAAAAACCGTACCTCGGAGACCTCACGCTTTTCAACGTCGAGGTTGGTTGGTATGAAGTCGTTCTTATTAGGAAGATGGAATTCCTGAATGTCGTTATTACCATGTGCCTATTGTGAGACCATTAACCGATCAATTGTTACTCGAATATGATGGCTTGCATACCTGATCCAAGAATTCGCTGTCCCATCGCTCGACCGTATATCCTGTTCCATACCACTTTTCGCTCTCCCAAAGCAAATCTCCTGAAACACGCTCGTGTTCTTCTTTCTTTGCCATTAACACTACACGACCTTTGTCTATCTGGACATCGAGCAGCGCATCTTGCACCTCCCGCAAACCTGCTTCGTCTTCCCACTCAGAGACTAGTACGGGAGCGGAAAGTGCTTTTTCGGTAGGGGCTGGCCATGACATCTTTTCGGCGATAGAGACTGCATATCCTTCTGCTGCACGCTTTTCTGCAAACTCGAAACGTGTTTTCGCTACGGCCGCTATTTCGGCCTGGTACCAAGGAGCGATCGCAGACGATCGCAGGAGCGAGAGGTATTTGATTGCAGCAAGAACAACAGAGCGATGGTTGTCTGCGGAATGCCATGAGTGGAAGTTGCTTGTTGCGAACACAAAGACATACCAAACCCTTCTCTCGTCAGGTAGATGGTCACTTTGAACATTGCAAAACCGCGTCCGAGCGCCTGAGGAGCTGCGTTCAAGCTGGTAATCCATGCTTTATCTTTGAGATAAGAATGCAACGACCCAGGTCCCTCATGTCCCAGAAAGTGAGACAAGAAGTATCCAGGTTTGTACTTCCAGAGTGATGGCTGCCAAGCGAGGGGAAAAGATAACTCGACTGCATGGAAAGACATAATTGTCTGGACGCGAACAAGAGTCTAGGAAGTTTTCAGCTATGTCAGGAAGCAAATGATTTTTTAAACGGACTCACACCCATCTCATTGGGCCCAAACGGATGATCGCTAATGATCTGGAGTGGGTCTTGACGATGCTTGGATACAGCGGAAAAGTTCCGAGAAACCAGATCAGACAGTTCGTTGAGTGATTCTGTTGATTGAAATCAATACGAAAAGACAGACTACGCAAGGGATTTAACGCACCTCTACCAATCACACACACATTCATCCGACTTGCACAGTATTCTCTACCCCACCACTCGACCAACCTACGGCGGGTTTCACGACCCACTGTGCCACCGTCCGGCTCGACCTCACTTGAAGCAGAGACGGAAGACGGAGTTGGGGAAGGCACTCTTGAAGACACCGGGGAAAAAGCCGCGGTCCCGGTTACATTGATGTGCCCCTTTGCATTGCCATCGGTAAATAGTTTGGCTTTGGCTTTCATCTCCCTCCCAGCTGCACTCAGCGTCTCGCGATTTCCTGTACCGAATTTACTGAAAGGGTGACCATTCTTTGTTAAAGTCTTGTTCAGCTGGAAAATTCGCCAAGCGTCTGCCTGATAGTTCTTCTTGTGTTCTGAGTCAATAGCATTGAGTTCCCGGGAGGTGCAAGATGGTGAAAAGAGGGGACTATGGAAGAAGCCGGCAAATCTCTCGATGGCACCCGAAAGGGCAGTAGGAGAGACATGGAAATGATAGTTGGTATTTGACGTGGATGTGTACGCGTTTGAACCGCCGCTATTCTTGGACAGAAACTGGATACCCGAGACTCCAGAACCTGAGCATTACTCTTGGAAAGAGGCGACACACCTCGGAATACTCGTTCTCTTTCGGAAATTGTTGTGTACCCTAGAATTGTCTGAACAGAGGGACGTCAGAGCAACGATCGGTTTACATACCATGAATAACAAATGCTCGCAGAAGTGAGCCAAACCTGGCATGTCGGCCTAGAAAAGCAGTTTTATGAGTATGCGTCTACAGAATGGGACGAAGGGGAAATATGTCACTGACGGGGTCAGAGAGATGACCAACGGCAACGTCAAGACTAGCTGCAGCATTTTCTGTGTGTGGATCGTGTATCAACATAGCGGTGAGACCATTTTCAAGACGTATGGTTCGATACTGCCTCTGATCGTACTGGGATTTCTCTATGGGCTTTGTGAAGACCGAGTACCATGGTATTGTGTCATGCTGAGGTATGGTTGTCCAATCTGAAAGCGCCATGGAAAGAGCACGATGGGTTTGGGATGCCAGGTGAGGAGATGATAGACGGGGATTAAGGAGGAAAGAGGAGAAACGAAGCATGCAAAGACTTTTAAACGATAAGTACAACGTTCTCGTGCTTTGCTGGCAGAGTACCCACACAGTCCTTCTCGGTCACGTGTCAGGTTTACCGGGTGTTCGTCTTATCGACGTCGATTCGACGAGGAAGTCAGCGTTGACCAGGCTCTTGCAGTAGATACGAGGATAGTACTCGTTGAATGCTGAGCACTGAGCGTCGAATACTGCTGTGTGTGCAGTAGTGTTGGTGTGTATACTGGGCGTTACTGCGAGGGTACCGGAAAAGCCGACGTTCCCAATCGGAGCGAGTCGCTCTCACGTGCCATTAAACGCGTCCACAACCGCGTCGTTGATCTCTCTCTCTCTCTCCATGACCAACACTACCCCACAACCACGTCATAAACGCGCTCCGAGCCCCCCGCTCTCCGTCGCTGGCTCATCCCAGTTCACCAGCACACCCCAAACAAAACTCAATGTTGTGGCTCGCCTTGCTCTCGACGGCAAGGTAAAACAAGGCCATGACGGTGCCACTATCAGAATGTATCTCAAGGTGCGATCGCTCCGTCTTGCAGCGCCCCGTTTCCCCCTGACCGCTCCCGTAGCTCTCTATCCCTATGGACAGCGTTTCTCCGGGCTCAACCATCCCGTTATTTCCAGGTGCGATCATATCTTGCAGTCCCTCCTCGATCATTATAATAATATACGTCAGAGGAAAACCTAAAATTACTCTCGGCTCAAGTACACCCTCTGGACATCAACTCTGCCCCCTACAATTTTTCCTCCGCTTCTTTTCCCTTCCTTAGCAATGCGGCCCGCGCTCTGCATCTACCCTCGGTCTCACAAAAGTCCTATCTCTCCATATTTGGCGTGTCAACTTCCACCATGTCCTCCAGCCGTACTTCTTCTTCAACTACATCTTCCCCCAACCCTAATATGCTACCGCTGGATGAAAAGTATATTGGACATATTATTGTCAGCGGATATAACATCTCCTATATTCTTCCAAAGGAGTTTCCTCCCCGATTTCATGGTGGGGACAGCGCTATGCGTGTCTCAACCTTGTCTGCCACGCCGAAGAGACGAGCTTCTATTGGCGAGCGAAACAGCATGCATTTTATGGCTGCAATAGAACTCTGGATTCCATTCACCTCACGGCCTCCAAAAGCACCTTTTCTGGTAAGTAACGTTCATGATTATCTATGTGCAACCGTCAAACAGCCTCCTAGATTACTATTCCTGTTCCAAGGTGCCTATCTAATAGCGTCAAATTGCGCATATACCCGCCAAACACAGCAAGTACTTCTTCGTCTATGGCCTCCCTTTCCTCTGCAGACGAAGATCCCGGGGCTTGGGAATTAGCCTCTGAACCTCATGTCACACGGACTACTTCTCGTTCGGGATCATCTGCTGATATGGCGGATGACGAGTCGTCTGACTCTTCGTCATATACTGACGGACCTTCTGGGGGCATCATTATACAAGGGTCATTCCCATCAACGGAACGCCTGCGCGTACGCTGGGCACAACCTACCAAAAACATCAACAACAGCGATGGCCGGCGACGCGTTGGCGTTAAGGAAGCCAAGGGTGAAATGACCACTGCAGTATTGGGCAAGGCTAAGGATTCGTCAAGTAATCGAGAGGGCATCCTGATGCGCTTAGAATACAAGGGAACGTGCAAGGGTATCTGGTTCCCTGGTGTGGCCACAATGCTCGGTATGGATATTGGACTTGAGGTCAAGGGCTTCGATGTTGTTTGGCCTCCTGGTGAGGATGCGGAGTGGGTTGTCACTGGTGGTACTGGTTACACCGGTTTCGATGTTGGTCCACCTTCTATGCCCACATCTAGACATCCCTCCCTGGACTTTCCCGCTGGCATGTCCACAAATAGCGTACTGTATCCTCCGATGACTGCCCGACAGGACTCTTTCTCTTCAACATCCTCCCTACTGCGCGCCCCGTTACCCAATGACCATCTACCCGACTACTCGTTTGAAAATTCTCCGACCTCTTTGACACCCTCTGTCACGCTATCTTCTATCAGTACCCTCCCCCCCATGTCCGAGGGGCGCAGCCGTGCCTCCTCGGATGCTGTTGCTTCGGGTCAATCACCCGCAGTCCCTATCACAATACATATCAACATGAACGATCTAAATCCACCCTCAAAAAACGCCTTCACTTTCTCTATCACGGGAACCATTCTTGTCCTCTCGCAACACCATTCTCACATTGCAGATGTGCATGGGTCGGATGGTGACCTGGACATCAACCCTATCGTATTGCCGCGCTTTTGCGTCCTTGCCGCCGACTCGGAAACAGTCTCAACGATCATTAGAAATGAAAGCGAAGGTAGCACTGTGGAAGTGTACTACGTTTATGGCGACATACGAGATGCTCAGACAAGGAAAACAGTGTTGCAACGCAATGCTATCAACCGATGCGGCAACGACGGTGCACGAATAGCACTTCGTCCTATCTCGCGCACAGCTACCTTGCAACGTGGCGCGGCACATACCACAGATAATCCGCGGCTTTCACCTCGACATAGTCCCCTAAACGGAAACCAATCTGCACTCAATCCTTTGTCATTGGTTCCCACCCACGGCGGATTGATAAAACGGAAGCGTGATGGGCCACTCATGATCTCTTCTGTTAACGTGATTGTGACGCCGTTGCTTCTCAATGGAAACAATTACACAAACGCCCACGCCGTTCGCGTGCATTTACATGCCCCGCCTGACACAGGTTCTGACAAGCTCGAATTCGGCCTTGCCCAAGTAGCATCCTTGTCATCTGTAGGAGGGGTGTCTCGGTATCAAGTTGACATTGTCAGCGTGAGCGTCGATGGCGTTCCGGTACGCTTCGAAGCAAGCGCACTTTCCGAGCAAGATAAGAAACCCATGATCGACCTAGTATCATCCTACGACGAGAAGACTCGGAATCACTGGATCACTTGGGTTCAAGTTGGTGTTGGTGACCAAGGAGGCTTGGTCACAGTAGACTACGTGGTCAACAACGCTGGGGGTTCCAATGATCGGAAGGCGAGGGCCAAAGGGAAGGAGAACTTCGATATATTAATTCCAACTTTTGCCCTCCCTGTCGGTCGACTGGAAGTGGCAGTGGAAACTAATTCTGGTATGTGTTCAGTTTGTTGCTCAGGGATCACGCCCAGTGACTCAATTTCGGTCCAGGGACCGTGACTTTACAATCAAATTTTACACACCAGCAAAAGTCTCCCGACGGCTACAGACTCTTGCACTACTCGTTGGATCATTTTTTTACTCCCACACTGTCTCTAGTCAACGATCGGTACAACTCCCGTGTCCGCATGGGATGCCTATCTCTGGGAAAGCTTGTATTCCTTTGGGGCTTTCCCGCCGTTCTCATTCTCATGTTTTTGATCAATCTGGGCACCGACGTCAAGTATATGCAGCGGTCCCTTGATCACCTCAATGCTGTTCGCAACCTTGATCGCGACAAGATCCCAGTTGTCTCAACAGAGACGGTGTTCAGCACAACGACGATCCTGGTACCATCGCCGAGCACAGCAATAGAGGCCGACGATGCAACCAACCGAATGGCAACCACATTGTCCGCATCGATCGTGTCAGTCATCTCAACAACATCCCCTGACCCGACGCCTTCCACCTCGAATTCACGTACCGGTGATAGATCTCAGACTGACACGACGATGTTCCCGTCAATACCCACCCCTTCCCCTTCCCCGAGTCTCAATGAGAACTCCCTGATTCCCATCCCTGCGTTTCCATTCGAGTGGTCAAATATTCGAATAGATTTTCCACCAGCCGCTCGGGAAACTCTCGATAAGGTCTTAGGGGGCTTGAGTCTCGTTTGGGAGGTATTCAGAAAGGCATACCATTACCCGCTAGATCCACCATAGTGACTGTCGACTTTGTTTGTACCATTATTGTTATCATTGCGTTGTTGTATCTGTAGCACCTAGCCATTCGCATCGAATCTATCATATGCACCTATAATTAATTACGCTGTTCGCATCCAACCTGCCGCATCACGAGTCGTATCCTATCTGAGTCAATCTGACCATGTGTGTCCTTGAGATAACGCTCAGGCTGGTGTGTGGTTACTGTTGATTTTATTCTAATTCAAGCACTCCGGGTCGAGATTCGATGACCATTTTATTGCAGTGTCACCCGTAAAGGCTGGTAGTATGTACTACTTGAACGTGCTCAGATCTGAATCCGAGCGGGACTTGAATCAGGCAAGTTGTGACAAATGATGTGTGACATTGTGTGACGTGACAAGGGAAGACAAGTTGAACGTGAACGACTCCAAGAACTGATGCTACAGAAATAGATACTGGGTACGCGCTGAACAAAAGGGTGAGTACTATGCTATTTGCTACACAAGAATAGGTTAATAAATATGTCCGTTGGAATCTGCGTGGAATGGGGCTAGTGGGGTGAATACATTAATTAGTGGTGATTCGTATCATAATGCCTATTTCCTTCTCATATTAGTTCTTTAGGATTGCCCGTGTGGTGGCATCTCTCCCGGCCTTGAGCAAAAGGGAAAGTTCGGTTCCTCCTGTTCCGGTCGCGGGTCCTGACCTGGCCGACTCCCTCTCCATTCTCTGCGCCATCGCAAACATGGGGCAACCCACGGGTGGCTTCGTAGACCGCGACATCGTTACGATGTACAGGCATGCAATGCGCATGTGAGCATCCCTGAGCTTCCTCAACGCTGCAACTGCACCGTTATACGCCTCCCTGACTGCTGGTATGTTTTGAGCGACCTCCCTGACGGGGCGATGCTCAGCAATATACTCCAGGTAGTCTCTGTGCTTTCCCGGCATATATCTTCGCATCCGTTCCATAAACCCGTGGTCTGCCTTTTTGTTCCCGTCCGACGGCGCAGGGTATCGCCGTTGTCGAAGCTTGTGGTCGATGTCAAGAAAGAGATCGACCGCGTGCATGGCGCTGCTTTGCCCAGCAGATGGGCCATCAAGATCAAGATTTGACATATCATCGACTCCTTCGTATATCCATGCCGCTGCGGAGTTGCTTGCACTTCCATTCCACCAAGGACGAGCCTCCCAATAGAAGACATGAGGGTCGACTATTTGACGCATGGACTGTACGTTGGCGTCGATCTCCTGGATGATGGTGGTGAGCTGAGAAAGCAACTTGTTGATCTTGCTAATGGAAGTCAAGTCCGTGACGTTTGGGAGGCTGTGGTAGTCGTTGAAGATGTGGAGCATCTGCACGCCAATCATCTCTACTCTGGCCGATCCGAAATAGAAATTCCGCTCGTCCTCTGTCCCTGAGAAAAGCTCCTGGCCAAAACGCATGTTCTCAATCGTGACAGGTAGCCTGGGATCGATGAGTTCCCAGTTCCAAAGAACGGTGTCCGCGAACGTAAGGACTGGGGCCATTCTTAGGACGCGCGAAACAGCCATCAACGGAAGTGTTAAAGAACGCGGAACCAATATAGGTCCATCGAGGGTGTCTGGGGGGATTGAATGGGTATAGAAGTGCGTGAGGAATGCCAGAACTTTGTGGGCGCGACGGAGGAGCTGTGGGTCCTCATGGAGTGACTCTGTACTAAGTGTTGGCAACTTTGTTTCTGATCAGGACTGATACCACGTCAGGATACAACTTCAGGACATACCGAACGTATTTGGCACCTCCATCGTTCACCTACAGCTCTTGCTGTAGCATGGTCTTTAGGCAGGTCCTCCCCAAGCTTCAACACGTCCTGTGCTTGTGATAGAGCATCCTCCCACGCGTCGAAAGGTCTAGGCAGTTTAGGGAGTGGCCGCGAGGGGAAGAAACCAGTGTTGGTTTGGAGGTTTACGTCGAAGTCGGCAGGAGTGGGGCGCGTGTCAGGCGTTGCGCGTCCGCTGGATCGCAGGGACTGCATGACCCATAATGCATCGTTGATTATGCGGAGGGGTGACGGCAGAAGGTCGATCGGGTACATGGAGTTTGTTGGGAGGAGGTAACGAATAATATTGTGATAGATGCCAGCAGTTACTCATCCCTTTTATACAGGATATACCACTGCAAGTCTAGCAATAGATCACATCAGCAAGGTAACCCAGTCACAGAGCTTGCAGTGGCTGCTTGGCTCAAACGGCATCTTTTCGAGAATTAATTCCGTGGGATCCGATTAAGGTGTCCGGGTCTCTGCGAACTTTCTTCGATCAGGAATCAGCGATTGGCCGTGCCGCGTCTGTGCTTGAGCCAGAAAGTCGAGTCATTCAGCCAGTTCCGAACCAACTCGTCAGCTGGTCGGTCAGGAACGAGTCATCCCCGTCATTCTGACTGCGCTCGCGGGGTCGAGTCATTTATCTCGCACATTTGGTGCACCCGCCATGCACACTTGCACTTTAGCTATTTTTGGATCTCGTAATGGACAAGCCGAGTGGCGGGCGCTCGTGTAATTTTGCAGTGACTGTACTAAGTCTCCATCGCCAATCAAGCCCAAAATGAGAGATCAGTCAAACATGCACAGATGGCATAGCGCAGCCAGTTGTGCGGCCTGCGGCTAGCACCACGTGCTAATCTACTCCCGCGCAGTTGTTGTTTTGTTCGGAATGTAGGAGACCAGGTGTTAGCTACCATGGCGTCTTGTCACCGCAACTGATTGGTGTACGCCCACAGGACGAGCAGCTGGTCTGCCAGTGAGCGAGCAATTGCTGTGTTCCAACGCTGACAGTTGTTATTTGTGGTTCCGGCAGATTCTCACTGTGTGCGTGTGCGGGCGGCTTTAGTCCCCGCGTAGGCTGTGCGAATTGGGCCCAAGTGCAATTCAGACGCGTAATCCACTGACGACCCCCGTGGACTCGCTCTCGCTCCATTGCGCCGGCGGGATGGTAACTTATAATATCATACATACTCCATTTCACACAGAACCGCCGTGCTTGCCCTCCGCATCCACCGCAGAGATCCCGTTGGCTTGGCGTCGCAGAGGCGTTCAAATAGATCTGATCAGTCGTCTTGTCGGCAACAGCACGCACAGTGTTAGCCTTGTGTCGATCAAGGTTAGAACAAGGTCGCAACGTTAACAGCCCAACCTGGCCACCCAGAGTGGCAGTTCCTTCGAGTAAGCGACAGGCTGGGCAGTAACATCATCCAGCGCCACAGTCGCCATCAATCACCGGCAATTCGAACCTTGACCAGAGACAAGTTGGACGTTCGAATCCCATACCGCGTTAGAATGACTCGCGAGTGAGTCGGCTCTCATCCACCGCCTTGTACCTATCGCCGACTCGACAAACAACACTACACCGCGGTCGAAATCCAATTTCAAGAAAACTGCACAGCGAAAGTTTTCTAAATACCAAATCCTACTCTGCCACCGCCACTCAGACCTCTTTCCATGTCACTCTTGCTATCCCTTGATCGTCCACGACCTGACACGTGCGGTACACCACGTCGAGAACCTTGTCTTTAGTACCTGCTTTCTCCTTGATCAAGTGCTCCATATCCGAAAGTAGCCCAGAAAGCGAGACGGGTCCATCCTTGCACAACGACTTAATCATCTCCACTATCTTGGACTCGGACGGTAGTACGAAGGCCATCGGGCCAACGTGTTCCGCGAATGTATCCGGAAATGACAATGATGGCATTTGAGATCGGTACGGGGAGTTGTTCGAGAAAAACCGGTCCAGGATCTCAGGTGAAACATCATCAATTTTCTCGGGGGTCCACATCGGCCGTCCTTTTACCCTGTCTATCAACACTGCACTTATGCCTGTACGGAAATCCGGGCTGGCACCGTTCTGCAAGATGTTTACATCGGTCAATTATTTTCGAGCTGTAGACGAGACTCACGCAATATGCTGTCACGATTCCCATTTCCATCTGTAAAGCATCCCGCAATGACATATTCTTTCCGCGGCGAATAGCAGCAAGTGCTACTTTAAGGCTCGTGGGGCTGCGCATGTGAAGTATTTCTAGGGTTTCCTTTGCCCACTCATTGACACAGGTATCTGGGGAACTTGAGAGTTTCGCTAGAGTTTCCAGTATACTTTCCACGGTATCGTGTCGGAAAGCGGAGTCTAGGGCGTTACGGATAACACCCAGTAATTTCCCACGCGGTTCATCCGGCTGGCGTTCGCTATGCAGTTCTTCGATCGCGCAGTTGATTTGAGTGAAAGATGGATTTTCGTATTCGGCTAGATGAGCCATGAGACTAGGAATAGTCCGCGAGGGAACATAATGCGTCGCAAGGCCAAGTTCACTGCGGATGATGTGAGTGATAGCTTCAAGTTAAGGGCCATGGCTATTGAACTTACAAGACCGCTCTGCCAGCTAGTGTTGCCGACGTCAAGGCAAGATACGTGCCCAGTTCACCATCTAGCCTTGACAAAAAGAAGCTTGCCCCCACATCTGGACAGAATCCAATCTTGGTTTCCGGCATAGCAAACATCGTCTTTTCGGTCGCTACCCTGAAGGGTGCCCCAATGGAAAGACCAACGCCTCCTCCCACTGATATTAAAATTGACATCATTGACAAATGAGACTCATCAGATTGCACACATACTAGTGATCCCATCGAGAACAGCCACATATGGCTTCGGTAGCTGAGACAATACGAAAACCAACTCAAACCTGTGCAGCGGGTCAGGCCGTTGGCACAGCTTTCGCGATATCATGCTTACTCGTCCTTGAAAAATTGTATCGCCGCTGGACGGGTGCCTTCTTCGAGCGAGTTCTTCAAAACGGCTACGGTCCGTGAAGCCGCTTACACACGCCCGTTGTTGAAAATTGAAAATGCTTACTCTCTACGTCACCTCCGGCACAGAAAGCCCGGCCACGCCCCGTTCCGATGACCATGCGACAAAGGTCTGACTTGGACCATACCTACACAACCATAAACATCAATGAATAGCAAAAGGACTTGACAAACTGACGTCGAGTTGGGGTCGCAGTGAATTGACCATTTCGCTATTGAGCGCATTGAGTTTATTCGCTCTATTCAGCACGTAGGTGCGAGCACTTCCGTTTGACTGAAAGAGAACTGGCTGGGATGAACGGGGGTGAGCCAAGGAGCGGAACCTACTAGGATGTGCAAAAGTCCTTACCTGATCGAGTGGGGAAGCGGCAGCGCTCGTGGACATGTGGGCAGCAACTGCGCGAGTTCTGGCAAGCGCTACCGATGAGCTGTTACGCGACATCCTCGCAATTGCAGTGACTAGCATACTGCGGCTGTGGATCCAGTGACCAAGCCTGGTCGGAACCTAAGTAGCACGGTCGGAGAGAGCGGGGTTCCGCAAAATTTGAGTCAATGATTACATAAATAGCATACTCTCACAAGTGACTTACTATTTCCATGTCCACACAGGATTCTGTGATAACTAGGTTCCACTCATCCTCTGGCCATTTTGGTACAATCAGATATGTCGGTTATGTCACAGGGACAGATGGCCTATGGTATGGCGTGGAATGGGATGACCCCACTCGTGGGCGACATGACGGTGTCAAGGATGGGAAGCG
The DNA here is from genome assembly GCA_038091395.1 of Leccinum rimulosum. Classification (NCBI taxonomy): domain Eukaryota; kingdom Fungi; phylum Basidiomycota; class Agaricomycetes; order Boletales; family Boletaceae; genus Leccinum; species Leccinum rimulosum. The sequence continues at coordinate 14,623 of JBBPOJ010000534.1, forward strand.
CTACTTCAACTGCCGGTATGCCTCCCTTTCCTGATATCTTCTACCGATGCAATCGATTCTATCGGAAGCATACCAAACGCTGGATCTTTCATTCGCCCATCGGCTCCCTTACATTTCGGGCGCTCGTTCTTGACCGCCCTCAAGATGAAGTATGTTGAAACCGAGCACGGTTCGGATACTCTCGAAAAGGTTGTACTCGGTTCCTCCAATGGCACCATAGAGGTGGAAGCAGTTGGTCTTGATAGGATCAGACGGAACCTTGGCAATCTGGAACGCCTAAGAGAGGCGAGTCTCGACCGCGAACTGGTGGCGACCGGTGATACTCAAGGCAGCATCTTCGCAACTTGTCCGAGTGAGATCAGTGGCTATTTTCTTGCGTCAGTTTTCTGAAACATCAAAAAGATATCCGCGGTCTCGACTTGTCTGCGAGTTTGCTAGCTGCCTGGGAGGCTATAGCAAGCATAACTGTCGAACTACCTCAGTTGAAAAGACTAGCCTTGAAGTAGGTATTTAATCCGGCGAACGAGAACTGATTAGTTCACAAAAACAGCCGAAACCGTCTTCTGCCACCGTCCCGGGAGGATGCGTTTCCAGTTCAAGCATTTTCGCAACTTCAGGAACTCGAATTAAATAGCACACTCATCTCCTGGGCGGAGTTCAGCGAAGTTTCGAAGTTCATGGCTAGCTTACGGTCTGTTGAACTAGGTCACAACAATCTCGAATCACTGAGTGCTCGGACGCCGGTTGTCCCAAAACTTGTTTCCCTTAATTTTGAGGGCAATCTCCTGAACGACTGGGTACAATCAACCGATTCACTACGCGAGTTCACCACGTGTGTTTGCAGTGATTACTCTTTGATCGCCCTCACTGACAAGTAGTGTCGCAGCCTTGAACGGTTAATTCTGTCCGATAACGGCATTCGATCTATCCCGCCTCTCAGCGTGGCGCCATCCCCACTTCTTGGCATCAGAGACCTTGTATTATCCAGGAATGATCTGAGGCAATGGCAATCCGTGGATGCGATACATGATTGGTGCCCCAATCTTTCCTCCTTACGCATGATTGGTAATCCATTACCTGAAGAAGGTGGAACGAACATTACTCATAATTCATCACTTCTCAACGATTGCGGTGCAACGCCACCAGACCTTGGTCATGCCCGACAGTTCATTATAGCAAGGATTCCTTCTTTGCTATGCCTGGATTCAACTGCGGTATGATGTTGACCAAAAATCTGCTTATTCATACTCTAATACTCAATCGCTCAGATCTCAGCTCGGGAACGCACCGATTGCGAACTATTTTATCTTTCATTTGTTTCAAAACACGTTCCTGGGAATGACCATGAGAAAGCACAGGTACACCCTCAATGGATTGCGCTTTGTAACAGTAAGTTGGAGTAATCCTGGTGCCGGCCGGTGACGAATTCCTTAGAACATGGACGTCCCGTTGAGTCATCGGTTCAAAACAAGTCCGAAGAGAGACTCAGCAAGTATCTCATAAGTGACTGTTCAGGTGTTCGGTACTCGAAAGAGGTACTAAACATTCACAGATGTTGTTATTCAGCGCTGTGCCAAAATCCCTGCCACCTTGCACGAGCCGATAGAGACAATTGGGCTACCCATTTCACTGAAAGTATTGAAAACCATGAAGCTGAGCATCTTTCGACTGAAACTCATCAAGTCCCTCAAGATTTCTCGTTCCCCAAGGCGTGAGGCAATACAAGTGTGGCTGAAGCTGCGCGATGGCTATGTTCCATTGGACAACGACGGTCATGATTTAGATTGGTATGGAATTGAAGACGGGACATATTTGGTGGTTCACATGCAAGAATAATAATAATGTATACTGGTTACCATCCCAATCGGAGGACCGAGACACAGGACGCCAATAGCCGCATCAACCTCTCGCAGGCGCTTGTTAATTATACAGGTAGCGCAGCCCAGCGCCGGGACAGGCGTACCTTGGCTATACGGGAGGTGTTGCCGAGAACGGTTCCCCTGGTATACCCAAGAACAGTCCGTCGACGTCTCTAAGTGGTCTGTTCCGCGCCAGTGACATCGCATAAAACCGGACCAGAAGGCGCAAAAGGACGTGGCCATAGAACCTCGTCCAGAACTCAGAACGTCGCAGGATGTAACTTCCGATCGAAGGGGTCCCCAAATCCGGACGAGCGGCCTTATCCGAATGGCGCGACAATACGGAAGGACCAACGGGTTTCCACGAGTAAGTACAGCTGTTCGGTTTGTCCCATAACATGCCAAAGGAAAAGCTCGAGTTGACCATCTCCTAAACGAAATTGCGAGACCACAACGCATGAGGGCCGTTTGGTGCAGCCACGACCGACGACCATATGTCCTTTAACGCGCCCATCCACCGTCGCCATTGGAATGCCTCATAGCCCTATCGTCGTACCGATCGTCCCTTTCTTCGCGCCTGCCTCCACGATCGTCACGTCGCCTGTTGTCGTGGTCATCCCTGCGGCGGTCATAATAATAATCAGGGAGTCTGCGGTCATCATCATAGTCCCCCCGCCGGTAATCTTCGTACCCTGCAGGTTTTCTCTCCTCATAATCCCTCCTGCCTGGAGGTGGAGACCTGGGGCGACGATCATCGTGATCAGCACGGCGAGGAGGCGACCTGGATCGTTCGCGACGGTAAGGTCGTTCCTCCCTGTGACGGTCATCACGGGCGGGACGCTCTTCGCGACGATCATCCCGTCGGTAGTTATCGGGTCCACCACGCTACAATCACAAATGTCAATAAATCAAGCCAATCAAAACTGACCTGATGAACACAAACCGTGTCGTCATATGCGACTCTGACCGGCCTTCCACGCAGATCCTTACCATCCAAGTATTTTACAGCACGGTCGGCGTCATCACGAGACAGGTACTCCAGGACACTGGATATTGATCGAATGAGACAGGGACGGACAAAAATAGCTTGGCGTACCCTTCACCAGGCGAATCGCGATCAATATCCGCAAAGGAAACACTGCCCGCTTCGCGACCAAAATCTTTGAGATCCTAGGAACGAGCGTTGCCAAGTTACAATAAGGAACCACCATGCACGACGAGCCGTGGGCCATCAATGAAATCCAACGGCGACCGATTCATTCCGTGCTTACCTGCCAGCTCGTGTCACGAGAGATGCCAGATACAATTAACCTGATGCCCGGAGGTCTTCGGGAGCGAGCACTGGAAAATAAAATGAGGACCGGCACCAAGATATCCATCGGGCGCAGTATACCCATAGCTTCGGTCGCTTTCGTACACGTCCCGACGAGGTCGACCCTCCTTGGCAAACTCGACTACGATGCTACTTGTGGTGATGAAGCGGTCACGTACAGCAATCCAACATGGAACTCACTTGGCTCCCATGAACATTTTACCGTTGAAATGGTTCACAGCATCCTCGGCGTCCTTGGGCAAGCTTAGGCCGGGAGAACCGGACAGACGAACCTAAATCCCACCTTTGAATTTTCGAACTCGACGAAACCAAACCCTAATGATTGGTATTAGTGATGAACAAGTGACAGAGAAACGAAAATCACCGGTCATGACACGGCAATCCACGATGCGACCGTAGCCGTCGAAGAATTTTGCAACGTCATCTGAACGAGCGTCCGGGGGAAGTCCTGTTGAATGAACACTCGTATATACTGTGCGTGTCTTCAGTCACACTGAGCGGACTTACTACCAAGATAAAGACGTCTAGCCATGGTGGTAAAAGTTTGAAAAAGACAAGTTCAAATTTTAGCTGAGTTCGAATTCATTTACTTTAAGGGCCCGTGCACATCCATAGCCGGAACCCCGCACACCACTCATACCAAAACATAAGAGTAAAATATTTAAGATTCTTCCACAAGGACCTCATCCGATATCAATGTTGCGACCAGTTGATCGAGTTCAGGTCGATACCCTCTTGCACCATCTCCCACAGCGGACTAGGACGCACGTCAGTGAAAGCTCGGATGCAACAGAAGCAAAACTGCGGACCTCATGTCGCGAAGACGGTTCACAACACGGACTATGTGGCTGACCACAAAGTCAATTTCTGCTTCGGTGGTGAATCGCCCGATACCGAATCGTAGCGAAGAGTGTGCCATATCTTCAGCCGCCCCTGAACAACCGAAGCATCGATAAACAAGTATGTTGGTGGCACCGAGTGTACGTACCGAGCGCACGGAGCACGTAGGATGGCTCCAATGATGCTGAAGTACAGGCACTACCGGACGACAAAGCGATGTCCTGCTTACGTTAGAGTTTCCCAAAATAACATGGAAAGAAAGCACTCACTTTTAGGGCCATTAGCAGGCTCTCTCCCTCTACATACGAAAACGATAGGTTGATGCAACCGGGATAGCCATTGACGTCTCCGTTACGGACGACATGCTCAACTTGAGAATTGATTCCAGACAACAGGCGATCCGCTAATTGTCTTATTCGGGCATGGTCTCTCTGTGGGCTTGCGGGTAAGTATAAGAGAAAAATCATACACAATTCAAGGAGATAATGGTCAGTACCCCTGCACACAAAGTCATTACCAAGCCGGCAATGGCCGCTTGATTATGCCAAAGGCGAGTGCAATTATCATCTTTCATTGACCGAGGAACGTGCTCACCGTCATTTCGAGTTTTGCTATCCGTGCTGCTGCACCTATCCCGACTGCAAGTGCTGCAGGTAACGTGCCACTCCGCAACCCCCGTTCTTGTCCCCCTCCGCTCAAGATTGGTTCGAGCCGGACTCGGGGTCGCCGCCTGACATAGGCGGCACCAACGCCCTTCGGGCCATAGATTTTGTGACCGGAAATGCTCATGAGGTCGATGTTAGCCTCGTTGACATCAACGGGGATTTTTCCAATAGCCTGTGCTGCATCTGTGTGAAGATACACACCGCGGTGCTTCCTAATGATTTCTCCAATCTCCTTCATCGGCTGAATGACACCGGTCTCATTATTTACCATCATGATGGAAACTAGTGAAGTGTCCGGCCGGATGGCGGCCTCGAGGGTTTCCAGGTTGACGATGCCGTTCGACTCTACAGGTAGATACGTGATGTCGAATCCTTCTTCGCCGAGTTTTCTGCAGGAATCCAGCACACATTTGTGCTCCTGGGAGAAAAATGTTCATAACATTGCACACACGAGCACCAAGCAACTCACAGTTTGGGTGGTGATTATATGCTTTTTCTTCTCTTTATTAAACCTAGCCACTCCTTTGATGGACATATTGTTGCTCTCCGTGGCTCCGGAAGTGAATACAATGTCTTTGGGCTCGGCACCAATGAGGTCTGCAATATGCTAAAGCCGACGATGAGATAATGTTAAACGCGTTGGACGACTCGACTTGCTTTGCGTGCTTCCTCGACCGCTTGTTCAGCTTCCCATCCGTACGCATGGGTGCGACTGTGAGGATTACCATACTGGTCGGTGAGGTAGGGCAGCATCGCATCAAGAACCCTGGGATCAACAGGTGTAGTGGCCTAACCGCAGTGAGAAAAGATACAACTACTTCCCCGGTTCCCTCCGCTTACCTGCATGTCAAGATAGATGGGCCGGGTCTTCTGTGCCGCAGCGTTCTCACGGGCAGGATTTGCGAGCATGAACCCAAGCATGTCTGCATATAAGTTGACACAACAGGAAACAAGAGGACGCAAGGAAATGCGAACCTGGACGAGGTGCGAAATGTCCTTCCTTATATGAAGGAGGGACGTCGACTATTCTCGCTCTGTCCGCACCTGAGGGCTGAACTAGCCCTCTTTGCGCGCCTACGGTGGCCCATCTGATGGAACGTCTAGTCAAATTTGCGGTTGTGCTTGAAGGTATTCTTGACAACATCTGAGGAAATATTTCAGGAGGTGATGGTGACGGTCCACGACAAGAATCGGCGGTCAGCCCCGATGTGACCATTCGGATTGTATTACATAATCATATATTACGTTGGCACACCCGAAATCACCCTCTCCTAGTAGGGGGAGGAGGCAAGAGAGGAATTCCGCCACCACTACCAGTCGCATTCCCAGTCACGGAAGACGATCCCAGGAGCGAAGTGCCTTTGAGCTTGTTACTCTTCCCTGGGATTGAGATCGAGAAGGTCTGTCCTTCCTTCAAAGAATAGTCCTTCTTGGGGCCCGCGGGTATGTGCGGACTCTGCGAAGACGGCGCATCCACACTGGGACTGGGTGGATTTAGTGCTGCCTTGGCACGTCTAGAATTCTCCAACTGTGAGTGTGCGGCTGAAGGTGATACACAACACACTTTGTAAAGTCTTGCAAAGCAACATCTGGTGCGATGCCTTGAGCGGAACCAAAGCTCATGAGTGTTTCTCGTTCACTCACTGAAATCAAAGCTATCCGTGCGTTCTGCAAATCCCATGCCAATGTATGCCTTCTTTCCGCCGTCTTCCACTTTCACGACAAAGTAACGGGACGAGTCTAGCACAGCGTCGACGGATGGCTTCATTGGGTCGTATTCAGCGCGAGCAAACTCTACGGAAGAGCTGAACTAGGCATATCCCTCGAGCCTTGAGTGCACTCACGCTCGCCTACAATCGTGTGCCATATGTAAATGAATTGATCGTGATTCCATTCACTCGACGACTGGCTTACCGGTCTGCGAATCTTCGAAGAGGAGAACAGCATTTCCAGCCTTCTCGATGATGCGCAATCTGCCCTTCCACAGCGGGTTTGCGAGATCTCCCCAGTCATTGGCGCGATGGCCTTCATTCGCCTTAAGAGAAGGGATTTTGTACACTAGACGCTGTGGTTGAGCCGCGTTCCACTTGCAGACTTGCAAAATCTCAATGACCTGAAATTTCTCGGGCGATATACAGGATAGATATGATCTCGTCCTCGAGTGAATCCATATGTGTGCGTTGGTGAAGAAGGGTAGTTTATGTCAGCATACATATGACGGCGCACTGCCACTACTACCACACGTTCAATGGCATCCTCCTCGACCCCTCAACATACAACTCCAGTCAAAATGTAGGCTTGTACGCACCGTGCGCGATGCAGAGAAATAACAGAGAAACTCTAGTCTGACTGTCGGCTCTGCTTGTGGTTCCATACGCAATCTCTTTTCCAAGATTCGAGCCATTGACGCGAAACATGGCAAGTTTGATTCCGTTCTTTGTCTGGGCGACTTTTTTGGTCCCCTTCAAGAACATAGCACGGGAGGTGACGGTCAGGATCAGATTGCCGAGTTGTTGAACGGGTCCCTCGAAGGTATGGTTCATGTATGCCTGTAGAACGTCTGACCTGATTTTGTAGCGTCGTAGCCCCCTTGCGATGCTATATCATGCAGGGACATAATCCACTCCCAGACCGTGTCATAGAGCAATACGCTCGAACCGGCGGACAGTTGTGTAAAGACGTCTTTCTTCTAAGTAAGCCCTTTGCTGCACCCAGAAATTTGCACCCAGGCTCTAATCTCCAATAGCCAAGTCTGGGATCATCTCTACCCCGCATGGTCTGAAGATTGCCTGTCTTGGTGGCATATATAACCCTGGTATTTACGATTCTTCCGACGGCGTTCCAGTACGCACGCACCCGCTCCATGCAGCCTGTCGCGCTGATGTGGTACTTTTAGGGGTTTGCCTCACCCTTCTATACGACACACACGGTGGAACGGCTCCTCTCGAATACAATGAACAAGTCGCCGAACGTAGGGACGGGACACAATTATGGATCTCTTGCTGCAATTCGTGATGCCGCATCGAATTCACAGCACATCGACATCTTTATCACTAACGACTGGCCGGCTTCCATCACATCACACAGTCTTTCTCCTTTCCCCGAGCACGAACATCCTAGTTCTCCGCCTCTTGATGAAATCGTTCGAAAAATAAAGCCGAGATATCATTTCGCGGCAGGCACCGGGCCCTCCTCCAAGTTCTGGGAACGTGAACCCTTTATCTGGGATGACGAATCTGGAAGGATTTCTCGTTTCATAAGCCTCGGTGTATTTGGTGGTGAAGATCACACTGGGCAAAAACAGAGGGTTCGTTCCAGCTTGCAGGTCATATGCAGTGATTTATGCTTCCTCAGTGGTTTTACGCATTCTCTATCGCACCATCGGCAACCATGACGCAACGGACGAGCAATATCACAAAAAATCCATTCTCCGAAGTTGCTACTTATCTGCCGAAACGAGGTCGTGATAGCGCTGATGGGGAAAATTTCATCTTCGGTAATGTTCGTCATCCTACGAAGCGTCCTAAACCAGGTTTGTCTTCATATTACCGCTCTTTGCATCCCTGTTACTGTTATCTGCAGAAATACCAAGTGGACAAAATAGCAAACCCCCTGTTGGATACAAGTGCAAGCGATGTCAATCAACTGAGGTTAGCCGCTGATATATATGAAAGGGGACATTGCTTAAGTATAAGGCAGCATTTTATTGACAGCTGTCCTGAGCGAACGAAACCGCCAGAAGGATACGTGTGCAAGATCTGCAACGTCCCTGGGCACCTCGTCCGTGACTGTCCAACCAAACACGCCATAGGGGACACTGGAGGCCCAAAACCACGTGAAGGATACGTATGCCGAGCCTGTGGAAGTGAATTACACTATATAGCTGATTGCCCAGTGGCAAATCAACATGGGTCACGCGAACAGGGCGGCAAAAGAAAGCCTCCAAAGGAGATTGGACGTATGTCCTATATCTTTTCACCTTGTTTCCTTCCATTCATATGTCCAATCAGCGGAGGACTGTTGGTTCTGTCTGTCAAATCCGAACGTAGCGTAAGTATCCATAAAGATTGTTGCCGCAGCCTCGTTTCTGATTCACCATCAATAGAAAGCACCTGATCGTCTCGATTGGTACCGAGTGTTACTTGACGCTTCCGAAAGGGCAGATTATTCCAACACAGTCCGCCCCGGATGACAGCAACGTTGCTCGTGTCCCGGGGGGCGGCCACGTTCTAATCGTGCCAATCAGTCACCAGCCCACATATAACACAATCCCCTCTGAGATTTCACCGCCGATCCTGGACGAAACGGAGAGGTAGGTTTTGTATACCTGACTGGATCTCCACCTCATCTGGCGTCACGCAGGTACAAGGATGCTCTTCGAGCTCTCTTCGCTAAACATGGTGCCGTGCCTGTATTCTACGAAGTTGCTCGGCTGAGCGCAAAAGGCGGTCACGCGCATGTTCAAGCTGTTCCTGTTCCCATCTCTTTGCAAGACCAAGTTGAAGCTGTCTTCCTCAAAGAGGGACGTGCATTGGGAGTTGACTTTGAACAGGATGCCGATGGGGCTTTAGAAGCTTGTGCTGGCGGTGCGCGAAACTACTTCCGCGTCGACCTTCCGGATGGACGTAAACTAGTCCATCTAATGAAAAACCAGGTTCCCTTCAGTGTCCAGTTTGGGAGGTATGTGTTGCTTCAATGATTTATCCTCGAAAACGAGTCTCATACGGCATTTTTATAGGCAGGTGTTGTTATCCCTACTGGACATGATGCACAGGCTGGATTGGAAGACGTGCATTCTTTCAGAGGAGGAAGATAAAGCCGACGTTGAACTGTTCAAGAAAGCTTTTGCCCCATTTGATCCATCGCTGTGATGAACACAGGACTCGTGTGGAAATGGGCTTACTGTTTTACTCAACACCTCGTGACGTTCATACTAGTGTGGTCTCGTTCTACAATTCTTATTCAAGGTTCCCTTGTGAGATCTGTTCGGGTGCCGTGTCCCAAGTCTTCTTGCAACAATGTGGTCAGAATGCCTGGTACATACTTTCCTTGCAGCAATATGTATGTACACGAGATGACTCCAGCCTATATTTCAGCGCGGAATACAATTCGTCGACTGACTTGACTCAGAAAGTGCTGTAACTCTCATCTTCAGACCGATAACATACAGTCCAGGATGTGATTCATTTAGTTTAACCGGATCCTGGGCCCTCGATGAAACGACCGCGAGTGCTCGGGGATAAATGCACCAGGAGTGAAGTTACGATGAGCTCCGGATGGGTCCGCCAACATTACGCGCCCGGCTCATGGAAGTTTTTCAATACTTGTTGGAACTCGACTACTAGTCACACCGCCAGCAGTTTAATATGTTTGGATTAAATCCGTGACTGAATCACGTAGCCCAGTATCCCCTCACTATTCTATGGCTAGACTTGCGCGTCGCCAGGATGAATATGATCAGCCGACGTCGCGTCGTCTGCTGTTGCTTCTACGTTCCTCCTCCGGGGTAATCGACGGTCGTGCCTCAGATATTCGGGTGGG